>JAOEHQ010028848.1:0-13505 GCA_025447715.1 Asclepias incarnata | reverse complement strand
TATTTTTATATATAAATTTCCCAATCCGATATCTCCCCGATATCTCCCCGATTTTTCAAAATATCCCGTCTCCCCACTTCGCCGATCCGATCCCGATCCACGAGTTCTACAACCTTGATTTTAGATAATATAAATATGATTAATTTATAGTAGTACTCGTATATGCAATATATTTGATTGAATCTATTTTCATAAGACGAATTTGATTATATTTACATAAATACACAATATTAAAGAAGCTAAATTTTTTATAAAAAAATAAATTGTAGATGGAGGGAACCCACTGATCCCCGATACCCGCTCACAATCCGCATTGCTATTGCGCCTGTGAAACACCTATTTACCATAAATCCCCCATGTATAAGACATGCAAGATTCGAACCATCGCTCAAAGGCTTCGCATGAAAGACCTAAGAGAATGGTGAGTTGATCTATAATCAATTGGTAGAAGCTAAAATGTATACTTCCTACATTGTAACACTTTCAACCTATAAATACACCTTTTAAGTAAGAACATCTTCAATGCACAACAAGTAGATTTGATCAGTTAGTTTGATTTAGATAAGAGGTAAGGGTTAAATTCTCATACCCTGTAAAAATGGTCGGAAGTCTTCTAAGAACAACTTCTATCTTCGGGTAGGAGTAAAACTGTCTACATTTCATCTTTCATACCTTGTGAAAGACGAAATTGAATAACTTAAAATTTTTTTTATATCTCCAATGCACCATGTCTTTTTTGAAGACTTTTTTTTTTCATGTATTATTATTTTAACAGTTAATATCTTTTTCAAAAATCAAGTGTTCCTTTTTTTTACAAAGACTTTCTCATAAAAGGTGTTGTACCAACTCATTAATTCAATGCATCATCAAAGTCTTTAAAAAAGTTTTTTTAAATTTTTTTAAAAAGATACCTTGCTAAACAACACCTCAAAAAGAACAACACCCATATACCGTAAAACAAACATGAGAAGCATGTTTTATCATGCTTATACTTTGTGATCACATTGTACTCTATACTATGTCCTCACCACTTAACGTATCTCTGTGATATCGTAAGTACAGTTTCTCATAGGTTTATTCACAAAATTACATTTTCATATCGAAGTCGTGTGGGCATGCTCGGGAGAAGGAATTTACCTCTCTAAACATGAGTTAAGAATTACTGTTTTTGGTTTTAATAAACTTAAATGGAATATTATTGTTGGGTTTTATCTAGTTAACATTGGCAATTATAACTTGTATCGGTTTATATATCAGGCAAAATCAACAGACTACTCACCGGCACCTCAGTCACAACCACCAGGCCACTTTTCTATGGTACATTTTGTTGCTTTCAAAATCTTTTCCTTGGTATTCATTCAATATTAGACTAATTCACATAAAAATGAATACCTAAAAATCTAGGATGTATAGCTGCTAATTTGACTGCAATGTACATTAGTTAACGTGTAGAATATTTAACCGCCGACCTGGAATACACGAGTAATGACTAGAAGTGTGTCCGTGCAACGCATAATAACCGAATGTGTTTCAAGTTGTGTAGCAAGGAAACACGGCTAACAGGTTGGAGTGATGTCGGTCGACATCTGTGATAGTTGTGTAAGAGAAAAATTTGTAGTGGTATATTATGCTATAAAATTGATTTTTTATTTATTTGAATTCTTTTTATAATTATAGTTATTGTTAATAAATAGATTAGTTATATGATTTAAATATAAAGGGTAAAACTGTAATATTACCTAAGCTCTATTTATTATTATTATTTTTTAATTAGGCTCGCAAATTTCACGAGCTAATTTTTTAATATTCGATATTTTCGAGTTCGCTTGTCTCATTAACACCTCTACTTACAAGAATACAAAATAAAATGCAACAAAGTCTAGGGACGAAAATGCAATTCCATAAATAGTACAGAAGCATCTTTCTAAACACATTTATATTTCCATTTATTTATTTATTGTCATTTCATTCATCATTTTTTTAAGGGTTTTGTTCTCACTGAGCTTCCACTTGAAAATTAAATTTTTACTGATCATGAAAACACACTAAAAATCATCTTCATACATTTCAGGGTTTTTCTTTTAATTATTTATTTCATAACTTTCACATGCAATATAATCACACTAAAACCCCACTCATAAAATCTTTGAATTTTCTTGAAAACCCTTAATTTTTATTTGCATTTTTAGGCCTTTTTTTTTAAAAAAATTTTATTTTTAATTTTAAGATTCTGGGTATTTAAAATAATTGAAAAATGGCTAGGAAAAAACGGATGTCTAAACGTGAAGGTGATTTTTCTTGCACTTTTTTAGGTTTTCTTTTTTTTTTTTAATAATTTTATTTTGTTACTTATATATATTTGTATGTATATTTTTGATGATGGTGTAGCTGAAGTAAGTGAGAGGGTTGAGCTTGACGATAGCGAAGATGAAGATGAGGGTATGAATATTCTTGCATTATACTATACACACACACACACACATATATATATATATATATATAGATATATGTATTTATTTGTATATTAACATATATGTATTTATATGTTGCTGATTATAAAGATTTTTGTAGGGTTTTTTATGCTGATAGTTCTAAATAGATAATGTGTGTATGTATGTATATATGGATGTGATTTTAAAGATTTTTAGGTTTTACTTTTTTTGTGTGTGTATTATTATGATTTGTGCTGGTGGATGATTACTTGTTTTTAAGGGTTTTATGCATGTTACATCAAAGCTTGTTATCTTGTTCATTTTATGTTTCTTAAGGCATTTTTATGTTTAGATTAGCGTTTTGGGAAGGTTATCTGCATTTTTTTTAATAGAGAAAACGTAGTTTTGAAAAAGCATGTTGAGGCCTGCCTGCTTCTTGAAAATATGTTTTCCAAGCATAGTATCAGTTTTACAAATGCAGTTCCAAACACAACCTAAGTTGTTGGATGAAGAAAACTGCTTACGTTTATTTGCTTATTTTAAGTAGAAGTAAGCCTTTTCAATATGTAGTCTGGAGTAAGCGTGTCACAAGCAGCTCATTATTAGCTTCTGCTTATAAGCGTAAGCTGTTTTAAAGAGTAATTCGAAGCATCCCGTATTCATAATAGTCATATGCTCTGCTTTTAGATGCTTCACTACCCGCTTTTTTGCTGTATTGTAAATGTATTCTTATATTTTGCTAGAAGTACATTTATGTTAATAGATGTTGATTTTTCTGATAATTGACCTCTGATGTTAAAGAATCTGCTATATCATGCAAAGCTAAATTTTAGGTTATGATAACACATTCACAGTATTGTGGACCTAACACAGTATTTCTTCTGCTGTCTTCTTTTTCCCATGTTTATGTTGCCATAGATGTTGTAATGTACTTTTTTTTTTCTTAGTTCTGTTTACTTTTGGTTTGAGATTTTAATATGCTTATGGCTATTGCCAGAACTAGACGAGTTTGAGAATGATGGTTTCTTAGTGAATGATCTTGATGATGAAGACGAAGAGGACAAGGCAAACATTGATAATGGGAAGCAAAAGAAGAGAAAGAATAAGAGGTAAATTTTGTTTGTTACTTCACTGTATTATTTATTTATGCATTACCATCTTTCTAAGTTCTTGTTTTACCAATTTCAAAGAGAATCAAGAAGGCCTATGGTTCTTGATGATGATGATTTGGAGCTCATTGAAGAAAACACTGGATCTCGTCGACCAAAATCTGTGAGACTTTTGCTTCTCTTTATAATTCAAGTAATACTTTTAGCACTTGTTTTATTTTTTCCGAATTGGGTCTGGACTTTTGCTTTTGATTGTGTCAGGAGGAAAGTTATAAGCGTTTGAAGAAAACAAGAAGTGGTGCTGATGAAGGACCATCAGGGGTTTTTGATGACTTATTTGGTGTTGATGATGGTAAATTCTTAATACCATAGTTTATCACTTGATTGCAGTTAAATGGATAGCTTTGTTTTAATCAGAAAATTTCCCCAATTTCTAGGTTTTCTAGATGATAGTGCAGAAGAAGATGAGATGGCCGACTTCATTGTAGATGATATGGAAATAAAAGAAAATGTTGGTTCAGCAAGGTATGTGATTGCTGCTTAATAAGTTTTGAGGCCTTAATTGTTTCACCACCGATGCTTTGCATGTAATGCAGGGGGCGTAATGTTAACAAGAAAAAATCCAAACCAGCATCAGGAGGTTCTTCTCGTGATGTATATCGTGACCTTGATGACCTTCGCAACATGGGACTCACAAAAGTTAGCAAATTTGACGAAACCAGTGAATCGAAGGAAGCGAAAGTTGAAGATGAATTTGAACCAATTGTTAATTCTGAGAAGTACATGACAAAGAAGAGTGACCTGATTTTGAAGACAGACATTCCTGAAAGGATGCAGGTGTTGATGCTAACATATTTTTCCCAGTTCCCAGTATGGCTTTTGGTTTTGTTAATCATAGTCTATCTTTTTGTTGTAGATATCCGAGGAACTTACTGGCCCTCGACCAAAAGATAATGCAAGTATAGATAGGGAGAGTAATTGGATTCTCAATCAGCTAAAAAGGGCCAAAGGAGGTAGAACAACTGAAGAAGGAAATGAAAATGAGTTTTCGATACTTAAGGAAGATGTTAAGAGGTTTTTGGAGCTTGTACATATTGAAAAACTAGATGTAAGTGCTGCATTTTAAGCTCTTAGTGGATCTTTTTATTAGGATGTATGGAGTTTATAGTTTGCTCTTTTATCAGGTACCATTCATTGCTATGTATAGGAAGGAGGAGTGCCAAAGCTTGTTTAAGGAACAAGAAGTACAGGACTTGGAGAATCAGTTTGATTCTGACCAAAAACCATCTCTGAGGTGGCACAAGGTAATAAATAATAATAGAAAATAGGTGAAGTTATATTGCATTTTTTTTGTAGAGGTGGCAATTTCAATCATTTCTTGTATATGGGTCGATTTGAGTTATCTTTTATCTCTAATGGGTTAAAATGGTAAAACCGAAAATATTTTTTTCTTAAAAGGGAACATGTCAACTAGGTTGACAGAAAAGAATATTCCAAAGTTGTAGTTTTAATGAATGAGATCTCCAAAATAATTTTATTCAGAGTTTAATTACTATTGAAGTTATATAATTTTATGTAATCATATTTGACACTCCAACCATTTGTGGGTGCAACGGTCCAAAACCTGACCGAACTGGAATCGGACCTGTATCGGAATTTTAAATTTACTGGAGCCAAAACCAGACTGTCTAGTACTGGTCTGGGCCAAGTGTAACAATGAACCAGATCCAAACTTCTGGGCTAGTGATTCAAGCTTGGTTTCTAGCCTAAACAATTTTTCACTTAAGTTAAAGAAAACAACAATTTTGTTTGGACAAAGAACTGAGTATTTTTAAAAATTTTATTTTTCATAATTATGGACCGAGAACTGGATTGTACATAACTGGTACTCCATCGGGTCCGTCGGTTTCAACGGTTTTGATCGAGTTTTGCACACCTCCACTACTTATATACTGAAAAGCTAAAAATTCTGAAAAGATCTGATTCAGATCAACCTTACCTGTACCAAAAATTACTTGTTCTACATGCCTATGATGGCCCGTTACTTTACCTGATCGACCTATCCATTTTGCCTAAAAATATCTATAAAGGAATGAACAGAAAAGATTTTGAAGAGGCGTGTATTTGTGCAGGTACTCTGGACTATCATGGAGTTAGACAGAAAGTGGTTACTACTTCAAAAACGAAAAAGTGCTCTACAGCTGTACTATAACAAGCGATTTGAAGAAGACCGCAGCATATATGATGAGACACGCCAGCACTTGGATCAGAAATTTTTTGAGTCGATTATCAAGTCTCTCAAAGTAGCCGAGACTGAAAAGGAAGTTGATGATGTTGACTCAAAATTTAACCTTCACTTCCCCCCGGGTGATGTTATGGATGAAGGAGAATATAAAAGACCAAGGAGAAAATCAAAGTATGACATGTGCAGTGAAGCTGGACTGCGGGAAGTTGTTAACAAGTTTGGCTATACTCCTGAGGAATTTGGATTATTCATTTCCCTTGAACAAATGGTAAGTTTGTAATTTTCTCAACGTAAGTCGTATAATGAATGGAATATTATTCTGATACACTCTTGTATGCAGAGAGATGATTTAGAGGATGACAGGGAAACACCAGAAGATGTGGCATCAAGGTTTACATGCTCAAGTTTTGAGAATCCACAAGCTGTGCTTGGAGGTGCTAAGCATATGGTATGATAGCTATAAGTTAGAGTTGGAAAAAGGGTGGGTCGGGTGGGTTGGGTTACTGGTGCTAGTTGTACTTGGAGGTGCTAGGCACATGGCAGGAATGTATGACGGGTAGTAATTTGGTGATGGTCAGGTTGAGCCGAACCACCTTCTCAAAATTTTGCTAGTTTTTGTTAATTATGATTACGGAAATTTTCTTTGTTACAATAATAAATTTTCTATTACACAACGCAGTAGGTTGTATGCTGCGAAAATACACTTTGGGCGACTTTTGACCCGTGTTTACTTTTCTGGCCATTGGACATAATTTTCCTGCTCCTTTTTTTTCCTAATTATTTACAGTTCACCTGTAAGATATACACGATGACCTGAAATGAGATATCTATTGAAATCCTTAATTTGATGCACTTATGTTTAATTTTTATTACAGGCTGCAGTTGAGATTAGCTGTGAGCCGTTTGTTAGGAAGCATGTTCGTAGCATCTTTATGGAAAATGCAACATTATCAACAAGTCCAACTGCTGATGGAAAGTTGGCCATCGACGCTCATCATCAATTTGCAGGGATCAAGTGGTTGAAGGACAAACCTCTGACAAAGTTTGAGGACGCACAATGGCTTCTTATTCAGAAAGCCGAGGAGGAGGAGCTTATCCAAGTTTCTTTAAAGCTTCCTACACCTATTCATGACAAATTAATCAATGATGCCCATGTTTCTTACCTTAATAATGGTGTGAACAAGTATTCTCAGTTGTGGAATGAACAACGGAAGCATATAATTAAAGATTCTTTTGATGGTTTGCTTCTACCCTCTATGGAGAAAGAGGCACGGGCCTTATTAACCAGTAAAGCAAAAAGTTGGTTGCTGATGGAATATGGAAGATTACTCTGGAACAAAGTCTCTGTAGCACCTTATCAGAAGCAGGGACTTGGTGGTAATTCGTTTGGAGATCCACCTAGGGTTATGGCATGCTGTTGGGGTCCTGGAAGGCCTGCAACCACTTTTGTGATGTTGGATTCATTCGGAGAAGTTCTTGATGTGTTATCTGCTGGATCTTTAAGCATACGAGGTCAAAGTGTTAATGATCAGCAACGCAAGAAAAACGATCAACAACGCATTTGGAAGTTCATGGCAGATCACAAACCGAGTGTTGTCGTTCTGGGAGCTGTGAGTGTGCCGTGCAGCCGGCTGAAGGAGGATATATATGAGGTATTTGTTTTAAAATCAGTTTTTAAAGTCTTTTCATGAAGAGTAATTCTAGGTTTACAAACATTTTACAAACAAATTTTTACAAACATAACTTCCACCAATTGAATCATGTCTATGTATTCTCTCTCTTTTTTGATTGGACCACCTCACATGCCACATGTGTTTGTAAAAGTTTGTTTGTAAAATGTTTGTCAACCTAGCATTGCTCTTTCATGAATTGTGGTAATATTGATCCTTAAATTGTGGTCATATTATCTTTAACAGGTCATGTGGGGGCAAATTTAAGAAACGGACTAATGTCTTAAAATAGCAACACAGTTATTTTAGTGTTCAACATTATTCATTATACTTTAATAGGTACCAATTTAGTCCGTTAAACTTGTGTAGATGTTCCATTTTAGTTATATAAACATAAACCAACATGGAACAATAAAAATGACAAAAATGGATCACTTTTATCAAGCCTAACGACTAAATCAGAGTACGTTGGTATTAAGACATTAGCCTTAAAGGAACTTGACTTGAAAGTTAACAGGTCAAATGATGCCCGGAGTGGATATAACTTTGTTATCTTATGGAACACATCAATGATCTGACAGAAGTTTATAAATACTTGACAAAAATAATCTACCTACCCACATTGGCACCTGAACTACTTTTGATGATTTGATCTATTTGCTCTTATATACAATTCTGATTTGTTTGTGTATTTTTCATTTACTTAATTCTGTTATTATTATCAGATTATTGTGAAGGTGGTTGATGCTGACTCTGGCATGGATGGCCTAAACATTGTATATGGTGATGAGTCTCTTCCCCGCTTGTATGAAAATTCAGAAATAGCATCAGAGCAGCTTCAGTCTCAATCTGGCAAGTAACTTAAGTCTTTATCTTTGATGGAATCTTATTGAGGTGCCAATTTTAACCCATTTACTGATCCTTGGGTTTATTTGTGATGGATTTTATTTGTGTTGGGTAACCTTGGTATAATTTAACAAATAGTTAAAAACCAAAGAGGTTGAAGGCCACCAAAAGGTTTTTTTAATACACAAAACCTTCCAAGTCAGTGAGTAATTGGATGGTCGCTGATATGATGTAGTTTTTGTAATCATATCTTACACACTAGTTATAAAATTCTTTATTATAGTTTTACACAAAATGTGTCGACCCAACTTTGACCTGCATAAAAGGTCACCTATTTTAACCTGAACCCATTAGTAACCGGTTACCCACTCACTCATTTTGCCACCTTTGGATCTTATCAATGTATCTCTAACTTTTGAGGGTTAAAATTTTCAGGGATTGTTAAGCGCGCTGCTGCCCTTGGACGTTATCTTCAAAATCCATCAACAATGGCTGCAACTCTTTGTGGGCAAGGGAAGGAAATACTCTCCTGGAAACTTACTCCTTTAGAAAGCTTTCTTACTTTTGATGAGAAGTATAGGATAGTTGAACAAGTTATGGTAGATGTCACTAACCAAGTTGGGCTTGATATAAATTTGGCTATATGTCATGAATGGTTATTTGCTCCCCTACAGTTCATTTCCGGGCTGGGACCCACAAAGGCCGCTTCTTTACAACGTTCTTTGGTGCGATCCGGCTCTATATACACTAGAAAGGACTTGTTAAACCATGGTCTTGGTAGGAAAGTTTTCATAAATGCTGTTGGTTTCTTACGTGTTCGGCGAATTGGAAATGCTGTGAGTAGTAGTCAGTTGATTGAGTTATTGGACGATACAAGAATCCACCCAGAATCATATTGTCTTGCACAGGAGTTAGCTAAAGATATTTATCGTGCAGATGTAAATGAAGATGTCATCGATGATGATGATGATGTGATCGAGATGGCTTTGGAGCATGTGAGAGGAAACCCTAACCTATTGAAGAGTCTCGAAGTAGATACATACGCCAAATCCAAGAAACTGGAAAATAAGAAAGACACAATCGGTCTTATAAAACTTGAGCTGATGCACGGTTTTCAGGAATGTCGAAGAGAATTCGTGGAACCGAGTCAAGATGAAGAGTTTTCCATGATTTCAGGGGAGACGGATAACACTCTTTCTGAAGGAAGAATTGTGAGGGTCACGGTGCGCCGGGTGCTACCCCAGAGGGCAATATGTAGTCTTGAGTCGGGGTTGAGTGGTATGCTTAACAAGGAAGATTATAGTGATGATTGTCAGGATGATGAGTTGACTGATAAGTTGAAGGAAGGTCAAACCTTGACTTGTAAAATCAAGTCAATCATGAAAGATAGGTACCAGGTTTTTCTTAGCTGTAAGGAAAGTCACATGAGGAGGAATTGGTCTTCTGAGAATGATAAACCCGTGGATCCTTATTTTAATGAAGCTCGTGAAACTTCAGTAACTGGAAATGAAAAGCCTAATAAAGTGAAGGATATAGCAAAGAAACTTTTTAAGCCAAGAATGATTGTTCATCCTCACTTCAAAAATGTTACTATAGACGAGGCAATAGAGGTTAGTGTAATCATTATTTACTAGCACAACTATGTCATTATGATTACTTTTTGGTGGTGATAAATATACTTGTTTTCATAGTTCTTGTCCGAGAAAGAACCTGGTGAGAGTCTCCTTCGTCCTAGCTCTCGTGGACCGTCATATTTAACGTTGACTCTCAAAGTTTACAGTGGGGTGTATGCTCACAAGGACATCCTAGAAGGTGGAAAAGACCACAAGGATATTACAAGCTTGCTTCGCCTTGGGAAAACACTTAAAATAGGAGAGGATGTATTTGCAGATCTTGATGAGGTTTGTTTCTAATATTTTATATACTGATATGTAATATAAGTTACAAATTTCTATATACATAATTGCATTAAACATTTTCTTCTGCAGGTAATTTCTCGATATCGTGATCCGTTGGTAGCTAATCTGAAGAAAATGCTAGGTTACAGAATGTTTAAGCATGGGACAAAAGCTGAGGTAGATGAGATTTTGAGGAAGGAAAAATCTGAACACCCTTCGAGAATTGTTTATTCTTTTGGCGTGTCTCATGAACATCCAGGCACATTCATCTTAACATACATACGGACTTCCAATGCACATCATGAGTATATTGGGCTGTACCCGAAAGGGTTTAGATTCCGGAAGAATATGTTCGAGGAGGTTGATCGGTTAGTAGCGTATTTCCAAAAGCACATTGATGATCCCCGTGAAACAATTCGGTCTGAGGCGACTGGTGGTTGGGGTGGATCCGACAATCAAGATAGCGGTGGTCGTGGTCGAGGAAGAGGACGGGGACGAGGAAGAGGAAGGGGGCGAGGAAGAGGAAGAGGCAATGATGATGACGGTGAAAACCAGGATTCGGGTTACGGAGGCGGTCAAACGTGGGGTTCTAAAGATGATTCACAAGATGCTTCTGCTGGTGGCTGGGGGAGTGGCGGTGGTGGTAGCAGCTGGGGTGGTGGTGGCAGTGGTGATGCTGGCGGGGGTAGCAGCTGGGGTGGTGGTGGAAGTGGTGGAGGAGGTGGTAGCAGTTGGGGTAAGAAGAATAGCGATGCTGATGACAATGTGGATGCAGGTAGTGGAGGGTGGGGTGGTAGTAAGAAGAGCACTGAAGCTGGAGGAGGCGGTGGATGGTCTAGTGGTGGTGGTGGTGGCGGTGGTGGAGGTTGGGGGAAGAAGAATAGTGAAGCTTCTGGTTTAGGTGATACCAATGCAGATGATAATGCTGGGTGGGGTGGCAGTAAGAAGAGTGCTGATGCAGGAGGAAGTGGTGGATGGTCTGCTGGTGGTGGTGGCGGTGGTGGAAGTTGGGGGAAGAAGAATAGCGATGCTTCTGGTTCAGGTGATGCCAATGTGGATGCAGGTAGTGGCGGGTGGGGTGCTAGTAAGAAGACCACTGAAGCTGGAGGAAGTGGTGGATGGTCTGCTGGTGCCGGTGGAGGTTGGGGGAAGAAGAATAGTGAAGTTACTGGTCCAGGTGATGCCAATGTGGATGCAAGTAGTGGCTGGGGTGCTAGTAAGACGACAACTGAAGCTGGAGGAAGTGGTGGATGGTCTGCTGGTGGTGCCGGTGGAGGTGGAGGTTGGGGGAAGAAGGATAGTGAAGTTACTGGTTCAGGTGATGCCAATGTGGATGCAGGTAATGCGGGGTGGGGCGGTGGTAAGAAGACTGAAGCAGGTGGAAGTGGCGGGTGGTCTAGTGGTGGTGCAAGTGGAGGAGGTGGTGGAAGTTGGGGAAAGCAAAGTAGCAGTGCTTCTGATTCAGGTAATGCCAACGTGGATGCAGGTAGTGGTGGGTGGGGTGGCAGTAAGAAGACCACTGAAACTGGAGGAAGTGGTGGATGGTCGGGTGGTGGAGGTGGTAGCAGTTGGGGGCAGAAGAATAGTGGTGCTTCTGGTTTTGGTGATGCTAACAAGGAAGGAGATAGTAGTGGATGGGGTGGGAACAAGAAAAGCATTGAGCAGCCTCAATCGGGAGGAAGTGGTGGATGGTCTAGTGGTGGTTCAGGTGGTGGAGGTGGTGGCAGTTGGGGGCAAAAAACTAGCAACACTTCTGGTTTTGGCGATGCCAATAAGGATGCAGATAATAGTAGTTGGGGAAATAGCCAGAAAAGCACAACACAGTCTGATGGAGGAGCTAGTGGTGGATGGTCTGGCGGCGGTGGCAGCAGTTGGGGGCAGAAGAATAACAATGCTTTTGGTTCAGGTGATGGCGATGCAGATAATTCAGGATGGGGTGGTAACGTGAAAAGTTCTGAGAGTGGCGGATGGTCCAGTGGTGGCCGTGGCGGTGGTCGTGGTGGATGGTCTGGTGGTGGTCGTGATGGTGGCCGTGGCCGTGGTGGATGGTCTGGTGGTGGCCGTGACAGTGGTCGTGGCGGACGTGGTGGCGGACGTAGTGGTGGTTGGTGATTGTAATTAACTCATTGTTGGCATCTCTCTGTTTACCTCATCTTTAACTTGACTTTTAGAATGTTTATCTTGAACTTTAACTTCTGCTCTTTTAAGTTCAATCAAATGCAATGCAATACTCCCATACGGAATTGCATTGTAGTTTTAGCTTACATGTTAACTCGATGCCTTGAAGCTTTTGCTATGTCACCAATGAATGCAAAACATGTTATGCTATTCTGACTATTTCAGGGCTCGTTATAAGTGACATCATATTCTAATTACAATTCAATGGGCGAAATGTTGTTAAACGGGCAATCCAATTGTCGTCGTGTTCTCTAATGGTTTAACAGTCTGGTTAATATAGTGTACTTCAATGGTAATAACTTCTTATGTGCTATTTTGACGCTGTCCAGATCAAATTCTGACAAAAGAAGGTAGGCGAGAAGCCCTCGGCTCTGTGCCGGGTCTTTTTTCGCACACGGCTGGTACTGAGTTACACGATGCGAAAGAGTCCTAAAATTTCGAAGGAAACATACTCCTGATACATCTTCTCCTATAGGATACGTTCGTCGGTCCTTTCAGACTTTCAGTAATGATCTCATAATTTTTTAGTTCTCATCAACACGCAAGGATTTTCTGAAAAATGCTTCTATTAAAAGTTTAAAAATGTTTTGATTCTTTACATTTTATCCATATAGTCAAATTTGCGTGTAAAATCATAATGTTACATGTAAATTCTCGCGAACATACATTGACGAATGGGACGGGAATAAAGGGGATTCCGTGCAAGCAAAAAGATCTTTGTGAGTGGAGCATATGTCCGCGTAAGGGAATGGAGCGAATGTTTTGCGTAAATTTTTATCATCCTTGTTACCATGTTTAAAAGATTATTAATTTATTACATTCATAAATAATTTACACATTTATTTAATATCACCACCACTTCTTAGATTTACGGACTATAATAAGCGGAAGACCAGACCAATGAACCGAAAGACCGCCTTTCCTGCGTGGTACAACATTTTATGCACATAACAAGTTATTAAACTTAGCCCCGGACTATGTTTATCATTTTTCAAAATTAAAATCAATCATTACAAAAATAACCTTTTTTACAATATTTGATGCTATAATAGGCATGGTTGTGAAACTCCTTTGACTCCCCCGAGTACTCCCCGATTACTCCCGACTCCCCACCTTGCCGAGCCGAG
>JAOEHQ010028837.1:0-13506 GCA_025447715.1 Asclepias incarnata | reverse complement strand
ATCGACTTCACGAACCGTCCATGGTTTGACGACGAAGTGGAAATCAATGAACGCCGCCATGGGTCTCTTCAACGGCTTGTACATCCAAGCGGTATAATTTTTATATATTCGGTTTTATTTTTACATATATATATATTTATATGTTTCGGTTATTTTTAATTGTTTTACATATATATATATTTATAATTTTTAATTGTTTTTATATATATTTTTATATATTCGGTTATTTTTACATATATATACATCTCGGTTTTTTTTAATTGTTTTACACACTTTTTGTTTACAATTTTGTAGAAACGTGCAAAGGGAAGCGGGTGTAGCGACTTGGATGTTATGAAAGTCGCTTTAGCGGATTTCAAGACCCGAGCAAGGAAAACTTTTGCTCATCTTCCGGCATGGGAGGTAGTCAAAAGTCACGACAAATGGGCCGAACAAGAATGTTTTCAAGATTTTCCCGGCATGAGAGTTTCGGCTAGCGGTTCTTCGAAAAGGAAGTCGGGGGAGTACGAATCGGGTAGCAACGAGAACATCATTCCCGACATCAATGAAGACCCCTCCCCTCCAATTGAATCAAGAAAGGCGAAAAAAAAGCAACCCGCTTCCTCTTCCTCGGTCCACGATGTTGGGCTCGACATTAGCTCATACGCACAAAGGAAGACAAAATATTTGGACATCAAAGAAAAGAAGGATGAATTGGCGGCAACTTTTTGGGCTACACAACTCGACGCGACTAAGTCCAAGGTTCGACAGCGGGATTTGAAGTTTTTCACGGAGCCGCACAATCACATCACCGATCCCGCTATGTTGGATCTCATTCTTGGCGAAAAACGTGAAATTGCCAAGAAATACGGATGGCAATGTAACTTTTAAGTATTTTAGCGTATGGTTGTGTTCTACGTAATGTTTTTTATTTTTAAGTATTGTAGGAACTTTTATTTTATTTAAGTTATGTTCTATTTAAGTATTGTATGAACTTTTTATTTAAGTATTGTAGTAAATTTAATGAAATGTGTTTTTATTTTTATATAGTTTGTGTTATAAGTATTAAAAAAAAAAGAAAAAAAAAATGATGTGAAAATTGGGAAAGATTGGGGAGTGATGCCATAATTTTGGGGTAGTTTGGGGAAAGACTGAGATGAAATGAAATGAAATGGAGGGGGTTTTTAATGGATAAAGTCGTAAAGGTAAGGTGACAATTTGGGGAAGTTGGGGAAGACTGAAGAGTGACCCCCCTTACCCTCCCGGCCTCCCTCCCCACCGCAAAACTGGGCCCAACTCTCTCTATCTATTTATATCTCCATCTACCTTTTCTGCTTTTGAACTCCATCATCACCATAGTTATAAATAAGAAGTAAATTAAAAACCTCGAAAAACTTATCAAATTTTATTCACTCAATCACTCATAACAATTACTGTATGAATTTAGGTTTTCCATCCAATCCATGAGCTAATTAATTAATTAATTTAGGCAATGGCTGCTTTTTCTTCATCATCTTCATCTTCATATAGAAATAACAACAACAATAATAATAATAATAATAGTAGTATTGGTAGTAACAGGTTAACAATGAAATCTGATCGACTCCAACAACAAACACCTTCTTCTTCATTCAAATCTAAACTACATTCTTCTTCTTCTTCGAATGTTCGCCGTAGCAGCTCCACCGCTACTCCTAAAGATTTCAATCATTCCGGTATTTTCTCTTCTTTTTTTTATTATTAACTAAATAAATTATTTTTATATTTAATAGTTGTAATATTTTACAGCTATATATATATATATATATATATATATGTTGATTAAATAAAATAATCATAGGTATTTGTAACATTAGATATTTATTTAGCACAATTTTTATGGCATAGCATTCCGGAAACACTTTAGAGTGATTACTACTCAGGTTTACTAGTGGTAGTTACTATTTATTGACAAGACAGGACCCCGTAGACTGAGTAACTTTTTGTTACATTTATTAAGTGTTTAAAATGGAGGTGGAATTTCATCTCCTTTTTCCTAAATACACCCCTCGGTACAATAATTTATGCACAACGTACAGTGAGAGGTGTATTTAGAAAAATGGAGGTGGAAATAGATACTCACGTTTAAAAATATGTATGGTTAAAACGTGTCACCCTTATAATTGTGGATTGTTAGTTTTGAAAGTTGGAGGTCTAACCAATTTACCGACGTGCTTGTTAGTATGGAGCTCTTATTGGGTTTTTCACATTTTTAGGCTGGGCAAATTCAAACTTAAATTGTCACGCTACTTTTCTCTATATTTGTTCTTAGTTCACCACACATTTAAGTGTGGTGATATGTCAATAGAATTTTGAGCTATTTATTATAGTGTATATGCTGATTTCGATGTCCCAATCGTAGTTCAGTATGGTAATAGTTATTAACTCACGAGGAGATTCCAGTGTCTGAAGTTAATTAGAAATTGTGAATATTTTTAGTTGCAAGGCTTTATGCCTATGCCGATGAATAAAAAACGCTATAGCCATAGTCACATAATTCGCTCAAGTAGCCGCGTTTTTCGTATTGGTACGTTTCGTACCCAATCGGAATTCGCTAGCAATCCGATCGCCGGTATGGCGAACCAAATCGAGGTGGTACAGCGAACCGAATCAAGAAGAGAGGAGAGGAGAGAGAAGAGAGGAGTACCTTTTCCAATCTGGGACGATGATGATGATTGGGATTTGTATATCTAGTTTTAGTGCTCGCGTGACTGCAGTGATAAAATAAGAAACCCTATGCTGTGTTCTTTGAGTTTAAGTTATAAAAGAAAAAGGAAATGTTGGATTAAATCATCTCATAAATGGGTAGAAATTTTTTTAAACAAAATTAACTAGAAAATCCATTTATTTCCTATCATTTCATTTCCTTTCCATCCTTAAATTAAACTCAAGAACACCACTTATTTTATAATCCTTTGCTTTCTTTTCTTTTCATTCCTTAAAAAAACTACACGAGCCTACGGAGTTTATATTTAGTGTGGATTAAATGCCAAGGGTTTTGGGTTTTTATTTTTATGGGCTGATTTATTGGCCCAATAATCCAACTAGTTCACCTTCATTCTTATTTTATTATAAAAATAATTAACTTGTTTTAAATAAATAATAAATTTATATAAATTTTTTAGTTTTATTGTGGTTACTGGCTTATTTTGTTAGGATATTGTTAATATTTATTCTTTTAAAATAAATTCCTTCATAATTTTTGAACTTATGTTTTAACTTTAGAATAAATTCCTTCATAATTTTTGGACTTATGTTTTAACTTTTGGTACACCGAACCGGAATCTATGGTACACCGTACCGCTTTCGTACCGAAATGAACCTACCCCCTCCGTACCGAATTCGTCACATCTAGCGAATTGCGTACCCGAATTGCGTACCCGTACCGAAGCGTACCGCGATTTATGTGACTATGGTCTGACCTACATCCACCGGGTAACTAAGAGTGTATTATTTCTTGGTATTAGAATGGGATATTTTTACAAATACAAGAGGATCTCTTATATAGAGATTGAGATACCACTACTAGCTTCCTTGAGAAGTCTTGTAAGTAACTTCCTTAATAAGTCTTGCAAGACTTAATGCACAACCAATTACCAAATCATTAATGGCAACCTACCACTTTTGACTTTTGGGCCTTGGCTTCACACATACTCGAACAATCTCCCACTTGAAGCCACGGAACAATCTTCACCCGTGCTTCAACTGTGCATCTGTATTTCTATAAGAACTTTTAACTTTAGCTCCTTTCACATTACCCTGGCCTTCTCTCAGTTAACCTGAAGGCCCGTTGAAGTTCCGACTAACCTTCAACCTATCAGTCACAAACAGTGACTCGTTATCCTTCCCTATCGGCTCCCATTGACTCGAACTTGCAATACCTGGATAACAATCTGAGACAAACACTCTCCTGATAAATCAACCGGAGAGACTTTAACAGGTGGAATATTGGTTCTCTTAAACCACTGTCTGGAAGCTCTGACTAAAGCACAACACCCATGCGTTTCTCTGAACCTTTCCTAGCACGTTCAACCTCAATCTGACCTGTGGCTCTGGGTTTGCCATCTGCAAAGCAAACCTTCTTGCAAACCTTCTTCCGCCCACAAGATTCGGTGGACCGGATTTCGTTTTTCTTTTGAACGGGGATGGTCACTCCCTCGGACGATAAAGCGAACCTTCTTCTTACCTCGCGACTAGATTTCCCATGAGAACCTTCCAATGCCTCGTGCCCGTCCTGAACTTAACCTCACGCCCCTTGTTCATCCAACTGCCAGACAGATTCTTCAGACTTGGAATAACCCGAACATCCATCAAAGTCCTGAACCGACTGGAGTCTTCAAATCTATCACCCTGCCCGTCACATCAAGAACTTCATCGTTCGCCAGTCTTACCTTTCCAAAATCCCCAACTTACAGATTTCGCAGTGCTTCACTGCCGTGGGTAGCAAGAAATGAAGCACCAGAATCCATGACCCAGAAATCCACACTACTCTTTGCACTGCAAATCAGCGTCTGCTATAGCTTGCTGCAGCTTCTGTAGTGTTCAGTTCTTTCTTATTTCCGGATATTGATTCCTAAAATGTCCCACCTTTTCTGATCATGCTTGTTCAAAGAAGCATCCTCGACCAAGGAAACAAGCCACCTGCTTCTTTTTCTTTCACCTTACTAAACAAAGTGAATCCAAAGCCACCTGCCTTGGTGGATTCTTGCCTTGGTGGATTCATACGGCCCTTTTCTCATGCAACACTTCGGTCTCTTCTTATCATGAACAACCCAATCAAAGGCCCGCAAAGAACTCAACAACAGCACGGTGTGCTGAAACTTTTGACCTGACTTTCACTACCCCGTTAATTTATTTCTCAGTTGTAAAGCACCTGCTTACACCAACCAAATGAAAAAACAAAGAAATGAGCCTCCTGCTTAACGTCCTTTTTTTTTCTCACAAGCCAAGCGTGACCTGATTCTTGATGAATCTTTCCTGTCCGCTTTTTCTGCTTTCTGGTTGGAATGACTTCTGCCTCAAGAACAAGCCATCTTGCTTTCTGTTCTTATACTAGGCTCAAAGAAAGAATAAAACTTGATTGAAAGTACCTGATCCGACGCCTACTTCAAAACAGTCTTGCAAACAACCAACTATTGTTTTTCATGCAAGAACCTTTGTCCCAAAACAGCCACAAAAAGACTTGACTTGAACACCCTGAAACAGCCCCTGCTGTCCCAAGCAGACCTGAAAACAGCCCCTGAAATAGCTCCTGTGTAAACAGTCTCCGTATTTCTACTGTAAACACACTCCTGAAACAGCTCCTGCTGTCCCAAAAACCAATTCTGCCAACTACTGTTGTAAAAAGCCTCCTGTAAGGCGACCCTTTCTGCCACCGACTCTCAAAACAACCCTCTTCCTTCAAACCTTGCTAACTTGGTGATCTGTGCGTAACAAAAACCTTGCTCCAATAACATGAGCTCTGATACCACTTGTTAGGATTAAAGGTTCAGTTGAACACACAGAAGAACTAAAACGAATAAAGGACACGAGAGATTTAACATGGTTTGATCTGGGTCTGACCTACATCCACCGGATAACTAGGAGTGTATTATTTCTTGGTTTTAGAATGGGATATTTTTACAAATACAAGAGGATCTCTTATATAGAGATTGAGATCGCACTATTAGCTTCCTTGAGAAGTCTTGTGATAGCTTCCTTGAGAAGTCTTGTAAGTAATTTCCTTGATAAGTCTAGCAAGACTTGAAGTAGCATGGTTGGATTAGTGGTAAACACCCTGGCCTCAAGTGAGAGGTCAGAGGTTCAATCCTCACCCCATG
This sequence comes from Asclepias incarnata, assembly GCA_025447715.1. NCBI lineage: Eukaryota > Viridiplantae > Streptophyta > Magnoliopsida > Gentianales > Apocynaceae > Asclepias > Asclepias incarnata. Next base: position 7,669 of record JAOEHQ010028837.1, on the reverse strand, counting down.
CAAAGACTGTAGGTCCTTTTCTACCATTTAGGTAGAACCTGAAACAGCCTCTCTACTTTGGTAGGGGTAAGGCTGTCTACATCTTAACCTCCCCCAAAAACCGTCGAGGTATTCGCAGTGGGCGTTTCTTTCTTTCTTTCTTTTTTAAGTCTTGCAAGACTTGATGCACAACCAAATCATTAATGGAAACCTACCACTTGACTTTTGGGCCTTGGTTTCACACATACTCCAACATGTATTAATGCATAAAATTATAACAAAAATTGAGTTGAAAGACCCAAATAGCATTGAAGCCATATATTTGCATACTACAAATCAGATCATATGCTTTAGACAATATAAACAAAGTCAGTTAACGGATTGAAAAATTAGGAATGGCAATGGAGGCTAGTCTCAAATGAACATACTATCCCAGGAATGGTGAATGACTTTTGGGCACGCCCCTGAATACTTAATGTTCATGATATGACTTGCTTCCTTGTAAATCTTACAATTAGTAGGTCTGAAAATTTACATAAATTTAGCATAAACTTTGCATGAATTCCCAAATCTACAAATCAAGTATAAATACGTAGCAGTAGCTGTCAAATTGTGTAAATAAACTATCATCATTTAAATAGGATGGTTATTCCTAGGCCTGGCAAAATGGGCGGGTTGGGCGGGTTTGGGTAACGGGTCAAAACGGGTGCGGGTCGAAACGGGTGCGGGTCCAAGCGGGTCAATTCAAAAATGCGGGTCAAAGCGGTTGGGTGCGGGTCGGGTGCGGGTCAACCCGCTTTTTTTAAAAAAAGTGATTACTGTTACTTGTATGATGGGTGTTGTAAAACAAACTGTATGTCATGATGCTGGCCATGAGTTAGAAACTTGAATGTAAAACCTAGAGGTATAGAGTTTGTCAAATGAGCCGTGTCAATCTAAATATTAATCTGGGTTTTCCATATTATGGTCCCATTCGATCTTTTTCAAAAAGAAAAACTAATTATAAAAAATACCATAATCACTATATTAATTCAAGCATAAAAAAAATCTCAAAATCACTATAAAAAATACCTAAATAAGCATCAAAAACCTATAAAATAACTCTGAAATTAACCCAAAATTACTGTAATAAATTGAGTATAAATCTGCTGTTTAAAATCAAAATTACTGTTAAAAAGAAAAAGAACAAAAAAATTTACCTTGATTATGTGAATTGGTGATTAGAAAAATAGATTTCCTTTTGGATACTTGGATGAAATCATGAAATAGAGTCCCCTGATCGAGTCTTCCTCTTCAATTTTGAATGAAATAGATTAATAGTTAATAGAGTAATCACTCAAAATTAAATGTTCTTGGTGACCCGCTCGACCCGCAATAGTTATTAAATATATTAAGCTGTTAGGAATAAGACCCGCTACTCCTTTTTTCTTAAAGCCCATTTATACACATAAATAAAATTAGTTACCCAAAAAAACCCAATTTAATTGAATTGGGTATTGATTGCCAGGCCTAGTTATTCCACAAAGAGCAAGTCTATATCGCCTAATACACAAATGGTCAATTGGTTATCCCACAAAGAGCAAGTCTGATCTAAATAGGATGGAAGTTTTGCAAGTCGGGAACTTTATTCTGTGCAAAGCCGTTTTAAGTAAGAAAAGGATTGATACTTGATGATTTCAAGAAAAGATCCATTTTTTACAGTGGTAAAAAGTGTTCAAAGCCACAAAAAACCCCGTGTTTGTCAAAGATACCTAACACATAAGATGCCTAATACATTGCAGTAATTTTGCCAGATAGTGATAACGAAAAGCAGGGAGCATATTGGTCAAAGTGAAAATAATCATAAATAAAACAGAATAAAAAAACAAATCACCAGATTAGAATAAATTATTAAGGGATTTTGCAGTTAACTAACAATATTGAAAGTATGTGGATCGGATACAAAACCTAACGACATATATAACAAAAGCGCAAATCCCTGTGTGTGTAATTTTACCATGGAAAAACGGGTGACGGTAGTTTTTCGAGGTGGCTTCCGGTGATGGCTGTGGGGATGGATTTGAGAGGGGAAAGAGATATATATATATATACTAGGTTTTTTACCCACACGATGCGTGGCTATTGAATTGATTTTTTAAAGTTTTAATATCGAGATTGATAATCAACAAAATTTAGTTTAAATTATAATGTAAGGAGATTATTGTTTTACAATATATATTTTGACAACAAATATAATTGTACATGCATATAATATAAGATCAAATAAAACGGACGACAAAATAAAAATATGACATAAGTGGCATCTTCATGTTTTTTTACATTATTTGAGTTTAAATTAAATTAAATAATAAATATTAAAAAACTTCCATATCAAATAAAGACTATCTATAAATTAAATTAAATATTAAATATTAATAAAAACTATGTTTTTTTTTTAAAACCCACGTAAAAAAAAAATAAGCCTATTAGATCCACTTTATCAAATTTGTTTTCATAAAGATATTTGCCAAAAAAAACATCAAATCATATTAATATATAGATAGATACGATATTATTATTTTTATATTTATTTTATTATATGTTAGGATTAGGATTAAATTAATAGCATATTTAATTAGATTATATTAAATAATACTGTAAAAAAATTATCGGGATGCCACATAGGATCATCCTATGTGGCAATGTTTTAAGCTAGATTAAATCTTAAGAGGCCTTGAGAAGGCTTAAATTTTTACTTTTTATATATTGTATATATATATATATATATATATATAGATAGAATAGAAGAAAATACCCTAGAAAGACTTTTGATTTGCCGAGTCTGATAAAAGGCGTGGTATGCTTATAGCACATCACAAAACCACTTGTTAGAACCGTTTCTAGACAGACTCGTCAAGCCCAATATAAGCTTATATACATGCTCAGAGTTATTTCAACTTCTAATATGGGATATAGAGTAGTACATAAGAATGCTTTTTAGGACAAATAAGCACTTTCACTTCTAAACAATGTAATAAATACCGGTATTTTGGTCGTACCGGCCAAGTACTCGGTACCGCTACTACCGGTACCACCGGTAGTATCGGCCGGTATTACCGGTAAGGTATTTTATTTTATTTTTTTTAAAATATGTTACTAAAGTTGTTACAATCTAACAAAAATAGTCAAAAATAATACCAAATAGATATTTCATAACAAAATATAACTTTTAAAGTTCACAAACAACAAAAAATAACATTAATGTATCATAAAAATAATTTTTAAAAAATTTCAAAAAACAAAATACCGGTAATACCGGACCGGTATTACCGGAAATACCGGGTCATACCGCAAAATTCCGGCGGTATGCAACAGTGAAAATTCCGGGAAAATACTGGGGTTAGTTGTACCGGTCAACCGACCGGTACCGGTAATATCGGGTAGTGCCGGTATTTAAAACATTGCTTCTAAAAGGGACACGAATACATATGTAGATCTGAATTAATAAAATTAATAACATCAATAACTTGATATGTTACATAATAAAATTGTATACCATACATAAACAATCTTTGTGGCAAATGACTAAATTTGAACAAAAAATTCCGAATATAAGATATAACGTAGCATTTAATTATCTTATATAGGAGTATTAAATAAAATAATTTTAAAAATATATGGAGATGCCACATAGGATTTATCCTATGTGGCAATATTTTAAGCTATTTTTAAATCATTAGAGGGCTTGAGAAGGCTTTAAATTATGAGAGGGCTTGAGAAGGCTTCTTTTCTATGAGAGGGCTTGAGAAGGCTTCTTTTCTTACTGTTTTATAATATTTATAGATATATACTAGGTTTTTTCTGTTCGTGCACTGACATAAATTCGTAACAAATGACTTAATAAAAGCTTAATCAACTTGAATGGTTAATTTAAAACATTAATTTTATTGTATTCTTAAGTTATTAGCTGTAGGATTCTATCCCCGCGATATATAGGTTATTATGAATTTTTATTATATTAAGCAACATGAGACCTTCTAAATTTGTGTAAGTACATAGGCCTCATACGTTTGGTATATTTGTCCGGTTTAAATTTTATATTAAACCAATAAAACGGATAAAACTAACATAACTACTAAAATGAAGACGACCAAGTTATTTGAAAACATAATATATGAAACCTGGGTCAGCGCTACATTAATTACATTTATTCAACCTATTAAATGAGAATTGGATTTGAAAAATTATTTAACTTGTTAAGCATTGCTAATTATTATTTAATGTTATAGTGTGATTAAAATTAAAATAACTCATTTAGTAAAAATAAAAAGAATATACTTATGTATTTACGATTATTTACTTATTTGTGAATAAATGTTTATAAATTTACCAATAATCTACATAAACTATATAATAATATTTATTATTTAAGAGTCTCTTTCGATTATTTATTGACTTAAATTAGTACATAGACGAATACCATTATGAAAATTTTAATAAATATTATATTTATTAATTTAATTTTAAGAATAAATAATAATAAATTTGTTTAGTTCACAAAGATAAAAAAAAAAGTGATAGCAGTTTTGATTCAGAAACAAATAAAAAGTTGATTATTTTATTAATAATATATATTAAAAAAGTGATAGTAATTATTGATTTAGAAACAAATAAAAAGTTGATTATTTTATTTATAATATATTGATATTTAAATAGATTGATATTGTAGTGGAAAAAGAATGTAACATATTTTAAATACAAAAAATTATGAAGATGCCACATAGGATTTATCCTACGTGACAATGTTTTAAGATATGTGTAAAATTGAAGAGGGCTTTAAAAAGTCTGGATTCTTACTGTTTTATATATTGTATAGATATATATATATATATATTTATATATACTAAAAAGTAGGGCTGAGCATGGGTCGGTTCGGGTCGGTTTTGACCCAAAATCAAACCGAAAACCGATTAATTCGGTTTTTCATATTTTGAAACCGTTGGATTCGGTTTTGGTTCGGTTCTGTTTTGTCGGTTTTCGGTTTGGTTTCCGTTTTTTTTTTTTTTTTTAACACTTTGAGTTTATTAAGTTTTAAATTAAACATTCAATTGTTAAGCAAAAAATATGATAAAGAAACTAAAATACATAGATGATTTGTATTAACTAATTATATCTTTTATGTGTTAAAATTGATATGATTTTTTATAAACCGAATTTATTTTGTTGTGCATTTACATCTGAACCATACAATTTATTTTGTTTTGTACACTAAAAAAGAAAAAAGCTTAAATAAATTAACGTATTTACTAACCATAAGTAATAAATACAAATATAAAATTATATAAATATAAAATAAATTAAAATATATAAGGTTTCGGTTCGGTTTTTCAGTCGGTTTTTGCATACAAAACCGAAACCCGAACCGATGCATTCGGTTTTTAGAAAACCAAAACCAAACCAATGGGTTCGGTTCGGTTTTCGGTTTGGTCGGTTCGGTTTTTTCGGTTTTTTTCGGTTTTCGGTTTTCCGGTTCGGTTTTTGCTCACCCCTACTAGTAGGGAAGGTTTTAGATACTTCTTGACTATTGTTGATGATTACTCCAGAGCTGTTTGGGTTTACTTACTAAAAAGTAAAGATGAAGTTTACAAATATGTTGTTATTTTCTATGAATATCTGAAAACTCAGTTTTCAAAAAGAGTAAAAATTTTTAGAAGTGACAATGGCTTGGAATTTGTAAACTCTAATATGGAAATGTTTTTCTCTGCTAATGGGATTATTCATCAAACTACTATTGCTTATACACCCCAGCAAAATGGGGTGGCTGAAAGGAAACATAGACACCTCTTAAATATTTCTAGGTCTCTTCTATTTCAGGGGGGGATTCCACTCAATCTCTGGACTGAATGTGTTCTCACTGCTACATATCTCATTAATAGACTTCCTTCTTCTGTTCTTAAGGGAAATTCTCCTTATGAGTTGGTGTTTGGAAAATCTCCAAACATTGACCATCTAAGATGTTTTGGTTGTCTCTGCTTTGCTACTTCTTTAAATAATAGTGATAAATTTTCTAAAAGGTCTGATAAGTGTGTGTTTGTTGGATATTCAAATGTTAAAAAAGGGTATAAAGTATATAGTTTAGAAAGTAAAACTGTGTACTTTTCAAGAGATGTAAGGTTTTATGAAAATATTTTTCCATTTAAAATGAATAAACCTGAGAGTTTGAATAAAACTATTTCTGATCATGATATTCTTAAGTTTTTTGATTCTCCTTATGAGTCTGTGTCAAGTACAACAAACACACTACCCAATGATGATGCAGAGACACATGATCAAGATGAAAACCTTGGTTGTTCCTTAGGAGGCAATGTGGAGAATACTAGTAGTGAAATGCTATCTAGGGAGCTCCCAACTGCCACCAGGAATGATTCTGGTATGTCATCTAATGATAACATTACTGCAGATAGGTCTGCTCAGTCTGAGGGTACAAATACTAATAATCAAAACATCTTGAATCAAAATATTAGAAGATCTGAAAGGTCTTCTAATATTCCTGGGAGATTCTCTGACTTTGTTCTTGATGGCAAGGTCAAGTATGGTATTGAAAGACATGTTAACTACTCTCATCTTAGCAAAGATTTGTTCTGTTTTTCTACTAATCTTAATAAGATTAGTGAACCTTCATCTTATCATGAGGCCTGCACCAATTCTGATTGGGTTGTTGCCATGAATGAAGAGATGGAGGCTTTACATAGAAATGAGACTTGGGATATTGTTCCTTTGCCTTCTGGTAGAAAGCCTATAGGCTGCAAATGGGTCTATAAGGTTAAATATAAGTCTAATGGTGATATAGAAAGATTTAAAGCTAGACTTGTTGCTAAAGGGTACAATCAAAGGGAAGGGGTAGACTATGAGGAAACCTTTTCTCCTGTTGTAAAGATAATAACTGTTAGATGTCTTATTAATTTAGCAGTTAAAAATGATTGGCCCCTCTTTCAACTAGATGTCAATAATGCATTCTTGTATGGCAATCTAGTTGAGGATGTTTATATGTCTTTACCTCCTGGGTATTCCACTGTTGATGACAAAAGAGTTTGCAAATTAAAAAAATCTTTATATGGGCTTAAACAAGCCCCAAGACAGTGGAATGAGAAATTGTGTAAAACTTTAATAGAAAATGGTTTCAAACAAAGCAAATGTGATTATTCTTTGTTTATTAAAACTGAGAATGGGCTGTTCATTGCTCTTTTGGTTTATGTTGATGACATTGTTGTTACAGGCAATAATGTAGATGAAATAAACAAAGTTAAAGAGTTCTTAAAAACCAAGTTCTTGATAAAAGATCTTGGAGACTTGAAGTTTTTTCTGGGTATAGAAGTTTTAAGAACTAAAAATGATGTTTGTCTTTCTCAAAGAAAGTATACTCTTGAACTTCTATCTGAGTATGGGTTGTTGGCTTGCAAGCCTGCAAAAACTCCTATTGAATCCAAGTTAGTCATTTCTGATAAACCTATGAATGATTCTGACAAATCTTTACAAAATGTCACTGAGTATCAAAAATTGCTTGGGAAATTGATTTACTTAACTCACACAAGGCCAGACATATCTTATGCTGTTCACTGCTTGAGTCAGTTTATGCATTGTCCTTGAGAGTCTCATTTGAAACTTGCATTTAGAGTACTAAGGTATTTGAAAGATAGTCCTGGTACTGGGT
>JAOEHQ010028826.1:0-13507 GCA_025447715.1 Asclepias incarnata | reverse complement strand
TGAAGATGTCATGGAAGAATAAGTGGTTTCCAAAACGAAATATCAAAATATGTTATCTTAGTGATTTATGAAGCTAGACACCTTGTCTCTTAGGAATAGGTAAATTTCATACTTAAGAAATGTCGAAATGACTACCCATTGTCCTATTATACAATCTTTAATTCCAAAGAGAACGTCTTACTGTGTTATGTTGTATGACACCGACTAATTTATGACAGCAGTACAAAGTCCCTCTAAATGAATTTCCATACCACCTTGGTTTGTCTTTTGGCGATATTTTTGTGTTAAGTTGTATTGACTAGTCTTTCTCGCCTTGAAAGGAAACACCCATCTTTTTTTAATTTATGACATTACATCTAATTAAACCACGTATTGGTTTTAAAATAACTATTCAAAATACAATTTTCAAAATTTTCATTTATTCCAAACAAACTAAAAATAGTTTTAAAAAAAAAAACCTTATGATTTGAAACTAATATTATCCTTCGATAATATACATGTTTTAATAACTTTGTATGTACATAAAATTATTATTTATTTTATTTATTATCAAGATAACAAAATTTAAAGATGTTATTTAATTATGTTTAATTTCCTTTGGAAATAAAACTCCTTCCGTTATCACATGAGATATTACTTAATTATTTCATGGTAGAACTCATTTTATGTTTTTTTTATAATCAATACTTTTAAAAGAATTATTTTATTTTACTGTACAATATTAACCAAATATGAAACATATCTGCATAGTGATTATTTTAGGATGTTTATGTGTTAACACAAGTCCTTAATCTAGTTTGCAGTAAAAGATTAAAAAAAATGATGATTATAAAATAAGTATATTAAATCTTATAAATTAATTCAATTTTAGGTTTAGATTAAGAGTAAAGTATTACAATCCTTCAGAGAGACAGATATGAGTATGGATAGCAAAAAGTTGTAAGAAGAAAACAATGGGGGCGGCTATTTTTTGTTTGATCCGTCGTTAACATGTGGATGGACCGTCCCGAATCAATTGACCCAATAACTTTGGGCCGGCTCAATCCAGCAGTAATTAACGTTGTTACTTCTTATGTTACTTGTTGTTTCGTAGGAAACATGTTTCGTAATATGGTGATTCTTTGATTTTTACTATTTAAGAAACATAAATAAAAACTAACGACTAAATTTTTGTTAATGTAATGTTCTTTTCATTATATTTTATTAGGCTACTTAAATTTAGTTACTAATTGTATTTGTAAATAGAAGTTAGCATGAGAAAAAAAAAGGTCCTTTCTTTGATGGATTGTTCATATAATTAGATTATTGTAAGACTATTTATTTATTTAAATTATTTTCATGTTATGTATTGTCAAAGGGCATCTAATAAATTCTGTTGCATTTAATTTTGATGATTGAGACAAATGTTTGAAATGACTAAATTGCTTGACATCGACTCTACTGTTTGTCACTAGAAAAATTATACATGCTATTTCTTGAGATTATTTCTGGAAAACTTATAAAAATTATCTGTTAATAATTAGGATCTCAAATCTATACTTTAAATTAAAAATTGGGTTTAGATTTTGGGGAAGTTAGAACCGCCATGGGTGCCAACGTGAAGATCTACCCCACCAAGATACGGCTCGGATCATCCGATCCTCCTTCTCGAGTCGTTTATCATCATCGCCCTTTTTATATCGGAAACCATAACGTAATAACGTAAAATCACATGAAACTAATCGGATTCCGGCAACATATTGCTTTAAAATGGAAATTCGACAACGCTACAATGGGTCAAAATCCGCAACGCTACCGCTATACTACCAAGACAATCACGTATAGTAATTAACGGAAATATTATAAGTAAATAAGCAAGAAAATAAATAAGCAGTAAATTAACATATGGCAACAGACCGAAAAACCCCAAAAAGGGCTCGCCGGCGAAGTATAGAAACCACATGCAATCAGTTTCACCTCCACCATGCAATCGGTGTAACAAGCTCGCCGGAAAAGCCCAACCAAGTGTGTCAAAACCCACGTAAAAGGAACCAATTGGTAAGGACGTTAGGAGCATCGGTTTGTGGCATCGATTCCGGTAATATATAGCAAAGAAAATCACGATTAGTTGTCTTAAATCGCTAACCCCCAAAAAATATTAGGTTTCCAACGAGAGGGACCAAAATGGGAGAAAACCTCAAAAAAAATAAACGGTCAACAAAAAAAGCCCTAATGTTCCATTCAATCAGTGCGGCCACACCGATATATATAATATTTACCGAAAATGATGTTTCACCGATTAAAAAAAGAATCACATCACCGATTACCAATCGCTAACACCGATATTTTTCATCGAGGATTCTCTTGGTCCTTACAAGTGTTACTCTTATACTACCTCATGTATATTATATTTTTCTTAAACGAAAGAGTAATAAATTAATGGGACAATTATTAATTTAGTAGAAATAGTCCTCGGTGAAACACAACTACACAAGTGAGGTGGCAGAACAGGAGAATTTGAGAGACTGAAATAAAGGAGCCCCCCCATCGTGATGGTATCACGTGACCTGCTTCCATAACTCGCTGACTCATCATCAATCTTTTCCAATTTCATTTTTATTTAATATATATTATATTAAAAATATAATAAATAATAAATTAACCACGAGTCACATGCTCACCCCTTGTTCGCTACTGGTCGTTTTGTTTGCCTGAGACTTACTCACTTACCGGAATCTTTTGTAATTTTAACGGTTTTTCAGTTACACGATGTAACAAGATATGATTGCATCAGTTTTTTCTTAAAAAAACATGCATCTACTGTTTTGAGTGGATTCTAAAATTCATTATGAGATTTTAATGGATGACAGCAATTTTTCTTTTATGTTTTGGGATGTGCTATTTCCACCGCAAAAGACGAAACAACGTACAACAAATACTGCATACCGTACAAGTGTTTTAAGCATTAAAAGGGTGGAAATAGCTTGAGAAGTGATGAAAATAGCAAGGCTGTTTTTTTTATTCATAATTTTCTGTTAAATTTTAGAACAAAAATGTTGTCTGCTACTCTTTAGCTTTCTGCCTTTCTCAGTGACTTTCAAGGACATCATTAATAATGCATTATGTAGTTATAACATTTTTCTTATTTTTTCCATAACATTATTTAACTTAACAATTTCAAAAACCTTTTTCATCAACCATACATTTTAAAAGTTAAATTGAAAGTTTATATAAGAAAAACTATTTTTTTATTACGTTGAACTTCAACCTTTTTCAAAAATAAAAAATTTTAAAAAATCTTCATTTCCCGTAATAAAAAACTTTCAGTTACTTTTTGTTTATAAACATACGTTTTTCATCACCCTTCCTTTGAAGATGCCCTAAGACCATTTGCAAAGGATCGGTGACCACTGAGCCCTCATCGGTTTAACCTTTTCGGGGGGTCGGTAATGGGTTGGTTATCAACAGCTCGGTAGTGGTCATTACCGGCTTCGGTCATACCATATACACAGGATACTCGATCGTTTCGAATTTTGATACTTCTCAGGATCGGGGTTTTTCCGTACAGTACTCGTCATGTTCCAATACGTACTGAGCTCAATTCTATGTATAAATTTATCTAGGATGAGCTTTTCAGAGACAAAATCTTCTGGTTCTTCATGGTAATTTTTAAAAGGCTAGGTAATTACACATACATAATATTTATAAATTTATCCATCATGCGATTTGAACCCCCAATCTTATAATTGATGAATCACCACACATATCACATGAAATAAAGCTCAAGGAGCTGGCTCTTCATATTTGATAAAATCAGGATATGATGCAAGTAAGATATAAATTATCATTTTATTATTCTTTTTGTTTAGAAAAGAATAATAAATATAACTACACTTATCAGATTCTTGGAAGATTTTCATATTTTTAGAGTGTAAAACAAATTGAAATTCAAAAGCAATATGTTAAAACTGAAAATATAAAATAGCTGTTCAAAAAAAAAAAAAACTAAAAATATAAACATAATAATAAATCGCAAATTAAGTTATGATTGTAATGTAACTATAAAAATAATTCGCGCTTTGCTGTGGTTTTGTCATGTTTAGTTTTTGTTAACAACAAATTATTTAACATTTGTCTTGAATATATTTTATCGAACCTAAATAACCAACAATAGATATTTGTTATTGTTGTATTATAACATAACATCTCGAACATCAGTTTTTGACAAAGTATAAATTTGTGTATCATTAAATAACAAGACCATGAAAACTGACGTATAAATATCTCTTATTATTTACCACGACTCATGACACAGCAATCACAGTAAAATTATAATATATAAAAATATCCGCTATTATCTAACACGTTGAATCAAAATAACTATAAAGATGACGTTCTTTACAAAAGCGCCGCGGACAAACAAAGTAAAATGAATTATAATAGAGCAACCACAATAAAATAATAACATATAAAGTATCCGCTATTATTTAATGGGTGTATTAAAATAACCCTAAAAATGATGTTAATTATGAAAACGTAACGGGCAAACAACATAAAACGAATAATAATATAATAACCACAGTAAAAAACAATGTATCAAAAGATCAGCTATTATATAATAGACGTTAAAATAATCATAAAGATGATATTAGTTATTAAAATGACATTGTGAACATGGTCAAATGACAACACTCACCTAGAGAAACGACACGCCATTTTTCACGATTGATAGTATGTTAAATAAATTAATTAGATTAAATTAAATTAAAGAAATGTATAAATGTAATATATATATATATATATGTATTTTTGTGTAGAAATAGTTTTTTTTTTTTTCAAAGGTGAATTTCTTTATCAGTGCTTCGTGTTGCGGTTCGACAGCGAGAGGTCTAGCATACGTTGTCTAAATCGGGTCCGCGCTAGAGAGCCCCCTCGAAGCGGAAATGCCTATTTGAAATACCCGATAGGGGGAAAACCCCTTACTAATCCGCCCGAAGACACGACAATTAATAGAGGTAAACTCTTGCCTCCTTGAAGATTCAAACCTGGGGTTACCAGGCCCAAACCCTTTCATTGGGGGACTTCCTATGTCTAAAAACAAATAATGTAGTTACCAAAACTTGAACCTTGATTACTTGTATCAAAATCTAAAGCCTTAACCAACTCTATCACATGTCTTTGAGTTTAGAAATAGTTGAATACACCTAAAAAGATAAAACAAAAACAAATATCTGGGTAATAGCAAGTGAGTAACAGTAACAGGACCCTATAAAATGGCAAGTTGGGTGAAGCCTTTTCCTCTTCACTCTTCATTCACGCGCACCTTTAAAACTCCCACTCCCATTCCCACTATCTCTCTCTCTCTCCAAATTCTCATTCATTCCCCTTTCACCCCTACTGCGCTACTACTCCACCCCCCTTAATTTCCCTTTTTGTCTCACCGGAATTAGCAACTCTCACGTACCATCACCACCACCACTTCTTTCAATAATATTCCCCCCCTTCCTTTTCACCCACCCAATGCGAATCTAATTACTTGCAATATAAACATACACACACATATATACGTACAGTCAAAAATATATATCAGAAAATATGATGGATCCTGTCAAGTTCACCCAACACAAAACCCACACCACTATGAATGCCCTCACTTCTCCTTCCAAAATCATACGTATTTCCTTAACTGACCCTTATGCAACAGACTCCGATTCTTCCGGGGACGAATCCACCCGTACACGTGTCAAGAAATTCATAACTCAAGTTACCATAGAAAACCATTCGACCACAAACATTCTCAATAACTCTATTCAAAACAACAACAACAAAAGAAGAAGAAAAGCTGTCGGCAAAGGTGACGTCACTCCGCCGAAATTAAAAGTTACCAATAATAATTACATTAATACTAATGGAAATAATAATAATAATAATAGTAATAATAATAAAAAGTTTCGCGGCGTAAGGCAAAGACCATGGGGAAAATGGGCTGCTGAGATTAGAGATCCAATGCGACGTGTACGGTTATGGCTTGGTACGTACAATACAGCTGAAGAAGCTGCTATGGTTTACGACCACGCGGCTATTCAGTTACGTGGACCTAACGCGCTTACTAATTTCACCGTTCCACCACCTCCGTCGTTGCCGGAGAAGATAAAAGAAAAGGTTTCTTCAGTGTCTTCCAGTTACAACTCCGGCGAAGATTCTCACCGCAACATCAAGGCCACGTCACCCAAGTCTGTTTTACGTTTTACGTCCGACGAGTCAACGGCCGAGTCAACTCACAACGATGCCGGTAATGAAGTGTCGGAAGTAACCGGAGATGACGTGGCATTGTCGGAGAATTTTTCAGGGTTTGAGCCTTTTGATAATAGTTTCTGTACTTCGGATTTGTTTGACTTCCCAGATATGTTACCGGATATATTTGACCCGGCTAGCTTAACGGGTGACCCGTTTCAAGGACCCGACCGGATGGACATGTTTGTTGACTCGAGTATCGATGTCGGGTTTGGTAGTTGGGCTGCAGATGATTACTTTAATGAGTTTGGAGATATATTCGGGTCGGATCCTCTTGTTTCACTATAGAAAGTAAAAGACATACCCGAGTTTGGAATTTTTGTACGGAAATTAGGAAGTTTATTAAATTTATTTTTTATTATTATATATTATATATAAGAAGATAAGATAGATAGATATAGGCTATATATATATATAAAAATATAAATATTTAAAATTAAAAGGGGAACTCTGTTACTGTTTAAGAGTAATGGACGAGTTGCTAAAATATGTGGATGTTTTAGTGTTTGATGTTTAAAGTGTGGCATATTCTATGCACGTGACATGGAAAAATGTTGATGTTACTTTGAATTAGGTGAAAGAATGAAATGGAATGAATGCTTGATCATGCATTATATGATTTCTACCCTATTTTTTTGTTTGTTTTTTCGATGCTATTCAATGCATGTTGCTAGCTATATGTCTCTAACTTGTGATGCGGGATTGCAAGGTTTATTACATGATATTAATTAATATTGGGTTGTTTTTTCCTTAATAATCTTTCATCATGTTGGTTCGAATATGGTCCAAAAAACCTATTTATGTATATCATTATGTAAGATTATATTTCATCTATTCAAAACTTACTTATTTAGTTGAAAAGACAATTCGTTCCAAATATGCCACCTCTCATGTACCCTATTTACGACGAGATTCAATATTATTGACATTCAAATTTAAGAATGTATCAAGTGTTTTACAGCTATAAACTGAACTTATGAAAACCGTTTTATTAATTAGAAATTCTACGCATTAATACTCGAGTTCACTAGTGCTTAGACACATTTAGCTCATAATTTGCTCCAAATGTATACTTCAAAAATTAAGAGTAGTGCCTTTTGTTTTCTTTTCTTTTGTCAAAAAATTTAATTTATACATACTAAACGGATATCCGCACGATGCGGCAACGATGGTGGTTAGTGGCGGCAATGTGATGTTGGCGGCGACGGGGGTGGTGGTGGTGCTGGCGGCAGCAAGTAGTGTAGGTTATTGATGTAAAGATAATTAACGTAAAAAAAGAGATAGTGTAGTTAGTTTATGAGTTAAGAGATATATGTTGTAAATTAATAAAGATACACAAATTCATTAAAGATATTTTTGGTAAGCACTAATGTAAGCACTATTAGTAAAGATACACAAAAAAGAAATTTCAAATCCTTATGATTTATTTACTCTGACATATTAGTAAAAATAAAATATAAAATGTTTTGTTTTAAATAATACATGTAAATTGTTGTAGTGTATGAGAATCAATTTGCTTATAACATTCGATGACATAAGTAATTTATGGGTGTTTGATAATGTTGTTTATTTTAGAATACAGGTTATTGATTTTATACGGAGTTTGATACTATATGAGGTCAATGTACACTATTTATAAACATCTTACGCCTGCCTTGACTTGGTACGTCATTGTTTGATGATGACTGAAAGAAACATCAATAATAGGAACCATCGTTTTTAAGTGCTTATATATAGTGGATTTTATGTTATTTTGTTACATATCAATTATAATTAGGGAAAAGCAGATATGTTGTTAGCAGCAGTCTGCCGATAACATTTCTCCCTCACATAGCTACCCACGTGATTGAATGAAACAAAAACAGTTTTAAAATAATGTTAGAACAAAAAATATGGTGTTAAATTGTATTTTGGTTTATAATTGTATTACATTTGAAAGATCAAGAAGTGTAGATGTAATTTGTAGATACGAGTATAAAAACCCCTTAATCACCAACATTGTACTAAGCCTTTCACATTTATCATATAACTAAGGGACCCTATAACTAATTGCAATATTCTCTCTCTAACTATCATTCCCAAACTCTTTTTCATACACAAACACCTTAACACACACCAAGCCCTAATCCACCATTAAGCTCAATTTCGTTTATGACAATTGGCATCAGAGCGCCAAGGCGTTAGATCCGGATTGTTTTCGTGATAATTGTTAACAATTTAAGCCTAATTTCATATCTGACAACTTATAAGAGGAGCAACATACTGCAAGAAGCAGCTAAGTCATCCCCTTATAATTAATGACAACACATTCAAGTTTGGGAATTTATTTTATAGCATTGAGACATATAGGTAAAAGTTAACTTCACAATTTGTGTCTTCGATTCCACTCCAGCAACATGGTTTATGTTCTTAACACCCTTTATTTATCTCAACATTGCCTCTTAAATCAATCTTCGAGGTTAGGTTGGCTTAAACGTGTTTGAATTAAAAAGGTGTTTCTGTTTAACTAAAGTTTTATTGCTTAAAAATCCTTCGTATTGTTTTATTTGTTTCTCTAGACAATCGGGGTTTTTTTTTTTTGTCTTTCCACGTAATTACAACTTAAAAAAATGTGTCATTTTAGGTCATATTGTTATCAAAATGTCGACGTTTTGGTAACAAAAAGAGTGGCTTAACATGAACACATCTGAAAGTTTTAATGACCTATAAGAAACGTTTGATTAATACGATGGCGTATGAGGGACAAAAAAGAAGAAGTTGGATGATCCGAGAGGGACAAATTAAAAGGTACATAGGAAATGTAAGAAATAAACCCTTTAACTTATTAGAGTAATGATACATAGACTTAAAACTTATGTGCCTAAGCATGTCTAATCAACTCAATTATTGACATATGGATTTCACGCTTTCTCTTTCCTCATCTTTATTTTTAATATTGGCACGTGTCTTGATCTTCTTCTTAATCATGTTTAGGCCTATGACTTTTTGTCATATATATCATATAAACAAAAGTAGATCATTAAGCCTAATAAACTTGAAAGATTGAAAGAATGTTTTGATATAAGGACAATGGGTATGAGAAATGGAGCTTTGGGATTTAAAGTGGTTTAGCATTGCTTATATCTTTTAGAAAACCAAATGATGGGGGTTTTTAATTAATTAATTTATTTTATCTTTTTTGAAAATATGTTTGTTGTTCAATTTTTTTTTTTTTAAACTATTGCCATTTGGTGTAGTGGTAAGATCCTTCCTTATCATGCATTAAGTTGATCAAGGTTCGATCCATACTCTCAGCAATGGTTGGTGGCATCGCAACAATGAAGGCAGACATTGACCAATGATCAGTGGGTCTCGTCCGAGCACAATTGGGTTTTACCGTAATGAGATTTCGAGCGGTGAATTTTCATTAGAACTATAGATGGAGGGTTTGACCTAATCAAGTTAGCTGGTACAAAGGGATGTAAATATGGTTATTTCATAATTAAGGCTTTTCGGGTGGCCGGACATTATCTGAGGTATCCAAAAAAAAATTTAAATATATTTCCTAAATTGGAAAGTTATAAACGTTTCATTTATGGGATCCAAAATTCCACTTTTTGAAGGTATCGTAATATGAGAGTTATGGAGTGATAGTGGTCTATGATTCTTCATGTTAATGGACATGGAATTTAGAGTGATGAGGTGTTCGGTTCTTGGGAAATGTTGAATAAAACAATTTGGTCTTGTAGGCATGAGTCAACTATCCTTGCTTGACACCTGCCCCGGTCTTTAAAGTCCTTGCTTCAACTTTCCTCTTTCCTGCATTATTGGCTTCACGAAAGATATTTTTTACTCGGAAGACTATAATAAAACATATACTAAAAGATAAATCACAAATCTTGTGTAGTTGTTTGACATTTTTTTCTGTACCACTTAGATAAACGTTATAGTGGAGATTTTACGTACTTTTCATATTAGACTTTAAGATATACTTATGAACACTTTCAAGGTACGTATCTAGTGGTTCATATTTTGAGTTTATAAGGCCTTTCGTAGTAGTATACATATTCTTCCCCTATTCTTCCAGCCACATCAGCCCCACATCAGCTTTTCTTTTTCCAAAAACACCTCCAAGAATATCCCCTCGTACTAAAGCCATATTATTCACCTCATCATCAAATATTTTATTATTTCCTTTCTTTTACACAAAATTAAATAAACACCTTTTATTTTTAATAATAAAAAACATTACATTAATAATATATAAAAACATTACAACACTTAAACAAACGGCTAGTTTTTTAAAAATTAAGAGAGAAGTGTATAAAATTTGAGTGAAGTGTGGTGACATGGTGTGAAATGGTTGTGTTTTGGATAACAATGAAGTATGATTGTATAAAGATTGAGAGAGAAGTGTATAAATTTTGAGTAAAGTGTGGTGAAATGGTTTTGTATAAAGATTGAAACGGTCAAATATGTTTAATATTTAAGCGTCGAGTGCGTCTGAATTTAGAACAAACAAACCGACGCAATGCAGTAGACACATTATTCGTTTTAACGTCCAAAATGGACGTGCGTCGGAAGTGAAGAATGGACGCCTACTGCATGAGGCCTAAGAAGTGTCATGGTTAAATCTCTTTAGATACAACTTTTGAGGTGACCAAAGAAAGGTTTATAAAATTTCACAGGATACCCTACTTTGACTACGTATATCTGAGTCAAAAAACTTATCTTCTTCGAATAATCTAATTAGGAAAAACATCATATGTTATTTGAAGACATATTTATAACACTTTATTAACATTTACATCCGTCTAAAATACATAGAACCCACCTCTCACCCGGTGCTTTGTATGAGACCCAACCTTCTTCCTTTAACACCAACAAGCAATAGGAACCGAACTGTCTAACGACATTCTAAATCCAATTTACGATCCTCTCACGTGTAAGGCTCACAATTTCCCCATGTGGCTCACAAATGCATCACAGTATCACACATGTGCGGCTCACCTCACTTGGTCTGTATGTTCATCATACCAAGTGTTCTGGATAATTTCTTTGTTTCATTCATAATCCTCAAGTTAACAAAAAAATAAATAAATTTAAATGAGCTTGATTTCATGAGAGATATTGGAAACCTATGTTAGAAATTCAAGCAAAAGAAATAAAAGAAAAAGAAATGATTTTTATCATTTCAATTATATTTTGTTTGATTTATAGCATGCAAAAGACGAAGTGATTGAGACCACTATGTTTCGTTTGGCCCACGTATCCCACGACATTCGTTTGTATAAAAAGAGAAAATAAAAAATCCTCAAAGTGCTAAGATTTACTAAATTGGGGTACATGTGTTTTCATTGACATTGTAATCATATTAACTTATCAGGATAGTCAGTGACACATGTTTTTCAACTATCCTTACTCTTAAGATAGAAATGTGTAAAAACTAAGGACACGTTTAGTTGGAGAAAACATTTCCTGTTTTCCATTTTTGTTTTTTAAGAAAACATAGAAAACAGAATATGCGATCAAATTAGAATTTTCAAGAAAAGTTTTCCAAGAAAATGAAAAACACCATTTTCCATTTTATAACATGAATTTGAAAAGCAACATTTTGATTTTTTTCATTTTCCTTTTCCATTTTCCATCATCTCCCTTCCCCCTCCCTCCACATCTCCAATATGTATTCTAGTTTTCTAAAATGGAAAATAAAATTTGCATATTCTAATTTTGAACATGTTTTTATAATTTTCATTTGTTTTCTAGAAATTGAAAACCCCTTTCATTTTCTAGAAAATTAGAAATGGAAAACTAGAAAACATTTTCTACAACTAAACGCACCCTAATCTTACCCAAGAGGCCGGACGTACGTGAGCAGAACCATGCAGTGTTGAGTTCTTTTCCGTTTTGGTTTTTCTTCGTTTTTGCTCTTTTGTTTTTCTACAAAAAATAAATATACTTATTTGATACTGTAAACTTTTGAATGTGGTTGTGATATTGCACTTAAATAAATATATACTTGATATGCCAAAGATTTTAACAAACATATATAGCGACATAACATCAATAACAAAACATAATCGCAATATTAAAACCGCGTAACGCGTAGGGGAACCTAATGTGGTATTCCCCTAAAATAAATATATATTTCATATGACAACTTTTAAGCAAAAACTATCCATATATGACATAGTAGTTTTTTTATTAGTCGGCTGTAGATTCAACACAAATACACTAACATAACGAAACTGTATCAATACAGTAACTATTGAGGCCCCATTATAGAACCCCACTAGTAATTATAATATTTTTTAGTCATTGATGTTTTTCCAATGCATAAGTACTGTCTTTGCAAAGATATGTATATACTTAAAGGACTATTATTGTAATTAGTAGATTGTTATTTTTTTGGGTAATAGGGTAATCAATTTTACCCCGGTAATTATATATTAAATAAAACAATAAGGTTCAGGCGACAAGGTTAAAACACCAAGTCGACTAATACAAACACATGCTATAAACAGCAACATCCAACACCTAACATGGATGGTGACAGACCACACCCAAACTAGTCAAGGTGGTAAATAACAAAGCAGCAGAAAAAAAAAACCACCACCCCCACACGCTCTTCCAGCACTGGTACAAATACAAAGGGACAAAAACAACATCCCGAAACAATAGCTAAAAGCAATAACAACTATATATCAACAATTAAATTGGTCGGTAATTGCCATTCCGCCAGCAAGCTTTCCATCTTCGGTTTTCTTCTATAACGAAAGGACATCAATTTTAATCTTGTTGTCGCTAGTATGGCTTAAATTAACTGATGCGGCTTTTATCTTTTGTCTTTGAACAGTCGCGCATTCCTTTCCTTCCATATAAAGTACACTGAAGTCGCTAACAGTAGTTTAGAAACTTCACTCTTGAAAGATCTTTTGTGTGCAAATGACAGGAAAGCAAGAACTATGTCATTCCACAGCAAGTCCTCCTCAACGAATAGGGGGAGATTGTTAGGACCAAGATTCGCTGACGTGACTTGGTCGCTGATATGAGTTCTCAGCAAGCCATTTTGAAGATGATGTGTTGATCTTATCCGCATATTTGGGTGTTGAAAATAGGCGAGAAAGTGAAAGATGAAGTCTGGTTTGAAGACAGAGGATCAACAGAACATGTGATCCGTTGTATCCTCTTTAGGATAAATCCAAGAATGTGTAAGTGCACGCCCAGGTTTCTCTTTCACCCAAAATGGCAAAAC
>JAOEHQ010028815.1:0-13507 GCA_025447715.1 Asclepias incarnata | reverse complement strand
CATTATTTCTATCTTCATTCTATTTTCAACTTGATTGTTACCATTTCTTACAATTTAAGTTTGATTTCGAAAAACATGTGGTACGTTATTGATTATACCCAATTTAGTTTTGTTTTCTTAATGGTGTTTCGTTATTATTAGTATGAGTTTAATAATAATAGTTAGACATGTATATAGTAAAAGAAATAAGATGTGAAATTACTATCTATCTGTTCAATGCTTTTATGTTTTTGTACTACATAATTACATTTTGGTCTGAGTGTTGGTCACCTATTTTTTAGAATTTTCAATTATAGTATGTCCATAGTCTTATGGTTTCTTTATTTTTATCATCAATTTTTATAAAGATGTAAGTAGTGTTGTTTTTTTGTATCTATTTTTTTGTATGTCCATCACCTTAATATCTTTGATATGCCCGGGTATCACCCGGGTTGATAAGCTAGTTAATGTGGTATATGTTAATTGCATTAAAAAAAAAATAGATGGATCATGGATGAAACTCTTCGATCTTCTTAGCAGTACCTGCTCATAACCAGCATTGCTACTGTGTCGGTGAAATACCTATTCATAAATCCTCAATGTACGCAGCTCGCAAGATTCGAACCACCGCTCAAAGGCTTCACATGAATGACCTAAGAAAATAATGGCGGTATGAGTCGATCCATGATCAATTGGTTAAAATAACGCAGTCAAGGATTTGTTAAATCCCCCATATACATATAATTCACACACACACACAAACACAAACATATATATATATATATATATATATATATATATTAGAGGGGTATCCGCGTAATGTGGCGGTGTGGTGGTGGCGACGACTGTTGGTGGCGGTGGCGGCGTTAAGTAGTGTAGGTAATTGATGTAAAATGGGTAGTGGAGATATTTTAGAAGATACGAGATTCATGACGTAAATGAACTTATTAAGGATATATTGGTAATTTCGCATATAAATTTTTTTAACTTTCAACAAAGGGTGTAGAATTTTTATATAGTAGTACATATATATTAGTTTTTATTTATAAATTTTTCTTTAGATGCATCATTTCCTTTTTAAAAAAGTGATATAATCATTATGAAATTGTTTAACATATGTCCTAAAGACATAAATAAGTTTTAAATAACGTACTAAATATTCGCCATGACCCACAGTTGGAGTGGTGAGACAACAAGGTGGAAGTTCAATCATTGGCTAGGTTTTTGTAGGTTTTTTTTTTTGGAATTGGTGCACCTTGGTGGGCTTGGACTTTCATTCGGCTGGAATAGTTGACAGCTGTGGATTTCGGCCCATGATAGTGGTAGTCTTTGACCATTAGGCTATTCCGGATGAAAGTCCTAATTTCGTGTTTGTTGGTCGTTCAAAAAAAATGTATTAAATATTCTTCTAAAAAATAGTAACATTTTTCATTAATTAATTGTATACCAATTTAAGAAAAACTATGAATAAAAGTTATATTTATGAATGACAAATATTAGTTATTAATTTTTCCATCAAGTTAGTAATAAAACACTAATGTTTGGATTTGAATAGGGACCTACACCTCCGTGTAGGGGTGAGAAAAAACCAAACGAAAAACCATAAAAACCGAAAAATCCGAACCGAAAAACCAAAAACCGAAAAAACCCATTCTTAGTAAATATGTAATATATATTTTTTGTGTGTACAAAATAATATCAGTTATATGTTTTAGGTGAAGATACACAACAAGATCGATTCAGTTAAATAAATTGCATATCGAAACAACGCGTAAAAGATATAAATAATTGTATATGAAGTTTGTTTGAAATAAATATTTGAAGTTTGTACAACTTCTTTTGATTATTTTTGTTACTAATATTGTTTGAAAAAGTTATTGAAATTATAGTATAATCATAGGGTATAAATTTAAAATTTTTCTAGCCCAAGTTGGCTCAAACATGCAAGTGGTTAAAAACCGACTAAAACCGAACCGAAACAAACCCAAAAACCAAAAAAACCAAAACCCAATGGTTTTAGTTTTCAAAAACCGAATTATATCATTTTGGTTTTCAAAAACCGACCCAAACCGAACCGTACTCACCCTACCTCCATGTTAAATCAATACACCAAAAGCTATTTTTTTTACAATTACTTGGGTGCTCCTATTTCCACCTTTTTTTTCTTCGAAATACACCCCTCAATGGGCAATAAATAATGTATATCGTACAATTGTGTATTGCACAAAAAAAAGGTGTATATAGAAAAAAAAAAGGGTGTTGCTATTTCCACCTCACCGTACAAGTGTTTTATGCACAGAAAGAGGTACCGTACAACTGTTTAATGCACCAAAGAAGGTGAAAATAGACATTTTGTGGGTGAAAATAGGGGGGCATTGCTATTTCCACCTTCTTTTTATGAATTAACCGCTTGTACCGTATAATAAATAATACAGACTGTATAAGCATTTAATGTTTGTGTATTTTCACCGATGATAGGGGGACATAAAAAAAAAGAGTTGAGAATAGACAATCACTTACAAAAAAAACTATGAATAAAGCTATATGATTATTATATACAGGCTATACTTCATTAATTAAATTAATGAATTAATAAGTTGACACGTGCGGGGAATTTGGGGAAAAAGAGGGGGCAATTAACAAGATAAGAGAGGGTGACGTATGTAAGGCTACTACTTTACTTCTGTTTTGTTTACTCACTCAAGTAAAAGATACCAACCACAATATATTAAGATTACAATTAAAGACATGGGGCCGGGTCACCGACCCAATATCTGCGGGAGGGCCTCGGGTCACTGACCCAATTCTGAAACCCGTTATATTAATTGGGTTGCATGGGGCCGGATCACTGACCCAATATCCATGGGAGGGCTCGGGTTTGACAAACTAAAAGATATAAATGTTTCTCTTTTGAGTAAATAGTGGTGGGCTGGTGGCGTCTAAAAACCGAACCAAATAGTTTGTTGTGCCGGGTGGTTATGGCAATTCACTCTAATTCGTCAGGCACTTCACTTTTACCTCTTGTTAGAAATGCATCCGGTATTTGGGCTTTCATAGTTAAAACCTGTGATTCTTTTTTGGCATACAATTATTCTGTTCACAAAAACATTGCAGGTAATGCTCGTGATGGTAGCCTTATTCGATTTTGGAATGACCCGTGGATTCATGATGAACCATTGAGAGATAGATTTCCAGAATTATTTGCACTTGAAGCTGACAAAGGATGCTTAATCAAAGATAGACGTCCCGTTCAATGACGGAGACAATAGGGGGACTGGCAGGTGCCAAGCCACCCCCAATGTCATACACACACAGTAAAATGCAAATAAGTGTTAACAAATTGATATAGTCAAACATTTGTTTTTGCCAATGCAAAATGCCATAGCCACCCAATGACACACTGACTAACACTGCATTCTTGAGTTTAAAATTCTTAAGATAGTAAAAGACAGAAGTATTAAAGTTGGGCCTATATTAATAGCCCATTAAAATTTAAAATTCTATTGTATTAACCTTTAAATAGTTATGTCTTTCATACTTTTATTTTTTTCCTTTTATTTTTTGATATTTAATTTTGAGGTAAGGGGTTATTTTTAGTTAAGAGTTTAGATCTCGTAATATTAATTTGAAGCCGAACCTATTACGACTTTTTATATTCATTTTTTTTTAGTTTGTGTTAAAAAAAAAATATCTAAAAAACATGAAATTGTTTATATAAAGTTTTGAAATCAACAAATTAGTATCTTGGTGAAGTAAAGAAGTCACTGTTAGTTTTTGATTTCGATACAAATATAAAATTAAGAGTGAAATAATTAGTTCTCCATCGAGACGAATTAACGTTTAAACATAAGCTAGTAAAAGGAATTAATCTGTGTACCCATTGTACACAATGATTATAGAAACAAAAATTACAAGTCAGCCCCCTCAACATTAAATCCTGGCTCCGCCTCTAGTCCCATTTAGATAGAATCAATTCACTGGAGATGGGATTGGACAAACCCACTTAACATGGATCTGGTAATTTCATAGTTGTGTCATTTACTCTTGGGCATTAAGTTTACACATGGGGAGGATGGGTGATCTTGGAAACTAGATTCATCCGAAACTTTCACAGTTAAGTCGTTTCGATCAATCATTGAAAGATCATCATTCGGTCCTTCACCTTCGTTACTACATTGGAATAAATGGGCTCCACTAAAGGCCAACGTTTTTATTTGGCGTGCTGAAATGAACCAGGTACCAACACTAGAAGCTCTTCGGATTCGGAATATCAGCATTCACACCACACTCTGCCCATTTTGTGATGAAAGGGAAGAAACATTGATCATCTCCTAATCTTCTGTTCCATTGCATCTCAGGTATGGATTTTCGTAGCTACTGGTGTAAAATATCGCAAATTTATGCTTTCACAGTACGAGATCTTCTCCAAATTCACAAGCATCTTCCACACTTAGACAAGAAGAATAAAATGATTCAACTGATAATTATTTATGAGTGTTGGTTATTATGGAAAGAAAGAAATGATCGCATCTTCAACAATACAATTCGATCTCGGTATTGACTATTTGAAGAAATCAGAGATGTTACTTATATGTGGATTGCTACAAGATAAAAGTTAGGCTCTATCGATAGAAATACTTGGTCCTATTTCAATTTTTAGATTGCATCTATACTAATTTCCATTTTCTTCTTTCTGTACATTCAAGCTTCTTGCTTGGTTTCTCTAATTTAGTATTGTTGTAAAAAAAAAAAAAAAAACCTACAATTACAATGAAATCTCTCTCAACGTGTGGTAGTGAGACATCCAGATTTTACTCATGAGGTCGAGAGTTCAAATATTGGCCGGGACTTCATGGAGTTCTTCTTGAAATGGAGATACATGGTGGGTTTGGGCTACACAGTGTTGTCTTCGTTCGCAGGCGTATGGGGTCGCCTTTCGTCATTGGGTTACCTCGAGTAGCCGGATTTTATTCATTCACCGTTAAAAAAAAAACACAAACAAACCACCTTTACTACTATGTTAATATTTACTTAGATAATAATTGGGCGAAATTATATAAAAAGTTACATAAATTATCGTATAATATTTTTTTTTGGTTAACTAAGCAAATAAATATTGATTTTAATTCTGGGTGTTAATGTTTGATACAACATGGATATTTCATAAACCAAAAAGATGGGGATCAAAATTAAGCAAGGTTAAATAGTTAAGAAAAAGTTACATAAAATTATTATAATTTTTTATTGATATATTAAAGTCGTGTAAATTTGACTTGTAAAGTTTGTTGTAAATAGTAAAAATATTTATTGAATTTAAAAATAGTAAATAATGATTTTAATTTTAGGTGTTAATCTTTGAAACAACATGGATATAACATAAACAAATAGTAATGATTTTACTATGTTAGTATTTACTTAGATAATAATTGGGCGAAATTATATAAAAGTTACATAAATTATCGTATTATTATTATTTTTGGTTTAACTAAGCAAATAAATATTGATTTTAATTCTGGGTGTTAATGTTTGACACAACATGGATATTTCTTATTTCATAAACCAAAAAGATGGAGATCAAAATTAAGCAAAGTTAAATAGTTAAAGAAAAAGTTACATAAAATTATTATAATTTTTTATTTATATATTAAAGTCGTGTAAATTTGACTTGTAAAGTTTGTTGTAAATAATAAAAATATTTATTGAATTTAAAAATAGTAAATAATGAATTTAATTTTAGGTGTTAATCTTTGACACAACATGGATATAACATAAACAAAAGACTAACTTGTTTAATTTCAATCTTCATCTATTTTTTTTTATGTTATATCCATGTTGATTAAAATTTCATTTTCCCAAAATCTATTTATATTATGAAAATGTTTTAATTAGTTGATTAAAATAAAATAAGAATGCAATTGAATTTAAACAAATATTAATCTGCCAAAACACAATTTAGATAACAATTATGAGACCTTGAAAGTTGAACCTAAACTGCAACGACACCACATTTCACATATGACATTGAAACTGAAAGATCACAAATACAATGAAAGATCTAGCTTTCTTGACACCTTGAAAACCCATTTGAAAGAACCCAACTAGTACTTTAAAAATATATTATATGACCACAATCACTTCATAAGAGATGGGACAGAATGACAAATGATATTATGTTTCTTGATAACTCCTAATTATGAATGAATATCTGGAAAATTGAGTTAACAAATCATATTAAATGGGAGTTAATCTATAATTCTATATTTACTGAATGTTTCACCATTGGAATACATACTCGTACGATGCATTGGTTTAACAAAACAACATTCGACGTACTTAATAAATGGAAAATGATATATATTCTTTTATATATATATATTTTTTTAAATAATTCTTTTAGCAATATATTGTTCATTGTTATTATGTATTTGTTAAACTCATATCTTTAAATATTTTTTAGGCTTTAGGCTTTGTTTTTATTTGTTTAGTTTTATTTGTATTTTAAATAATATAGACTATCAATAGTTAATCGACTAATTTGTTATGAAGAATGCTAGAAGAACTTCACGAATCTTCGGTTAGCTATTACGATATGTTATTTTAATAGCATGATTTTGTAATTTTAATTTGTTGCGGCTAGCCAGTGGGCCTTTTTTCTGGCTCGTCCTAGGTCCATAAATCCTCAGAGACGGCCCTGCTCTTAATAAATTACTCGGTACTCATAAATTAGGTACTCGGTTCCGGTTCAAATAAAATAAGTATTCAAGTAAAATAAATAAAACAATCATTTTTTCTTAACTGAAAATCGTTGTGCATCATGAAAATCTTCGTGCATTAATTTTATCATGATCCAATGGTCAAGATCTTATCCTATTTGTTTTACTTTAGTACTTATTTTACAATAACCAGTCTCTCTCTCTCTCTCTCTCTCTCTCTCTCTCTATATATATATATATATATATATAAAATTTTATCTTATAAAAGGTCATTGAGATACTCTCGAGTCTTTGAAAAAAATAAAGATAGATAGGGCCTTGTCTATGAGACAAAAAAAACTTTTGGGTCTGTTTATTGACTTACTAATTTAGGGACTCGTTTTTAGATGTCGAAAACATTTATCGTCGTAATATTATGTTTTTATATTTTATTATTGACTTATTATTTTAGGGGCACAATTTTTATTCTCGAACCGGGCCACGAAATATTTTTTACATTGTCAGAGACGACCATGGATATATAAATTACTTATATTAGTTAACATTACTTAAACTCAACATATTAAACTAATAATAATAATCTCAAATATTAATGTATTAGTTAACCATATTATATCATGATGGTCCATTTTTAAAGATATATAAGCAACACAAATACTTACTCTCACGCTAGAGTCGAATCAAGTACATATAACCAAGCTAACGATGTATCCATTTCAGGTTCGAATCAAAGGAGCTGAACCATCCAGATCACAATCATAAGCTGGACACACATTCCTTATTTCAGCACAACCCAATATCCATAATTGTAAAACCACCGTTTAAATATCGTCTTTTAAGTGATTGTTGTTTGTTTTTGCTTGACCATTTAAAGAAATGATATACACTTGTTATTTCAGATAAATACAATATTTATTTCGTATAAGATTTCTGTTATTGAACAAAAAATAAATAAAAAAAAATAAAAAGAAAATCATTAGGAAAACTAAATGTCTTTCGTGTATATGTTTTATTATTATTGTAACCTGTAATGATTATTGGGTTCATGTTTATTTGTAGTTTTCTATTCCAAACACAATATCATGCTTCAAGTATTCTCAAGGAAACATACTTGTATCAAAAGATTGCCAAAAATAACAAAACTTTAAAGATTCATACTTTATAATTTCTTTACATCTTAACTTCAAAGCAACAAACATGATGTTTTAGTACCAATCAAACCCACCCCTTATATAAACCCTTCATCCATTCATATCTTCCACAACATTAACATACACATAAACATAATCATGGCATTCCTCATTTCTTCCAAAAATACATCACTCTTCATTGCATTTGTGTCGGTTTTGGCTTGTTCGGCTTTAGCCCATGAGTTTTCGATTTTAGGATACGCACCAGAGGATTTGACCTCCATTCATAAGGTCGTCCACCTTTTTGAATCATGGATCGCTAAACACAGTAAATTCTATGAGAGTCTAGACGAAAAACTACATAGGTTCGAGATCTTCTTGGACAATTTGAAGCATATCGACGAGACAAATAAGAAAGTTAACAACTACTGGCTTGGGCTTAACGAGTTTGCTGATATGAGCCATGAAGAGTTCAGAAGCAAGTTCTTGGGACTCAAGGGTGAGTTGCCAGAGAGGAAAGAAGAATCCATTCAAGAATTTAGTTATAGAGATTTCGTTGATTTGCCCAAGTCAGTGGATTGGAGAAAGAAAGGAGCCGTTGCACCAGTCAAGAATCAAGGCCAATGTGGTAAGTACAAGTGATAAAGCTTCCATATGCAATGAAAAGTTTGTTTCTATTAGAAAATATGTTTTTGACCCGTTTACTTCTATTATGGCTCGACTTCGGTTGAGTTTAACTAAGCTAAACGACTAAATGAGGGATGGGTTAAATAAACTAAAATTTGATCAAAATCTATATGTCGATCCTAGAACTTAAAAAATGGACAAAAACAGGATTCGGTACGGCCTGCTTTGGCAACACCTCCTAGTGACTTGAGTTTCAAATTATGCATACAGGTAGTTGTTGGGCATTCTCAACGGTGGCTGCAGTGGAAGGTATAAACCAAATCGTGACGGGGAATTTAACTGAGTTGTCAGAGCAGGAACTGATCGATTGTGATACGAGCTTCAACAATGGGTGCAATGGAGGCCTCATGGATTATGCATTTTCTTACATTATGAAGAGTGGTGGGCTTCATAGAGAAGAGGAGTATCCTTATATCATGAGTGAAGGCACATGTGATGACAAGAAGGTATACTTTTTAACTTTAATATTTGGAAGCATAAGATCTCAAACGTGTATCAGGATTCTGATTATAACCAATTTTCTAATATTATAGGACGTATCCGAAAAGGTGACAATAAGTGGATATCATGATGTTCCCCGGAACAACGAAGATAGCTTTTTAAAGGCACTTGCAAACCAACCGATTAGCATTGCCATTGAAGCATCTGGTCGAGATTTCCAGTTCTACAGTGGGGTAAGGCTACGAGAATACCTTAAGATTAGAGGTGGCAAAATGGGCGGGTCAGATAACATGTCAAAATCTGTTTCAATCAAAACAGGCACTTTTTTGTATGGGTTGGATTTATCCTTAAAAGCCAGAACACTTTATTTATCACAAAAATTTGGGTCTAAAATATTAATAAATAAAGCATTTCAATTTCAATACTCATTGAATCTTTTAAATAAACAAGATCCAAAAGGTTTTATGTATCAAAGATACACTTCAGAGAATTTCCAACTTACTTGACCCGTTACTCTCTTAGACATACAACATACACAAATCGACACAAAAATGAGTCGAAAATGCAACCTCCAATAGAAACCACGTCTTTTCTATAATCTTGTAAGTTCTAACTATAAACATGGGAATGCTGACTAGGGTGTGTTCGATGGTCACTGTGGGACCGAGTTGGATCATGGAGTGGCAGCCGTTGGATATGGAACAACCAAGGGACTAGATTATGTCATAGTGAGGAATTCTTGGGGACCAAAATGGGGAGAGAAAGGGTACATAAGGATGAAGAGGAAGACAGGGAAGCCCCAAGGGATGTGTGGTATGTACATGATGGCTTCTTACCCTACAAAACAAAAGTGAAATGTTCCTAAATCTTCTGTATGGTCCTAACTTCAACAGCTATTTGTAATGTTTCTATGTTCTTCTGTACTTTTGAATTCATGTACCTATGTTTTGTATACCTTCTGGATGACTAAGATCCACTATAATTATAACTCCTGGTTGCAAACGAGTCAACTATTTCTCAGATTTAAGTATAAAATTGAGCACAAAACATATAGCGAGCCAGGCTCATGCTTTTGATTCAACTCGAATTATAACCAGGCTTTGTAAGCTATGTAAGTGGCAATGTACACTTATCTAGGGCTGCTAAGAACCTGGGTTTGTATCAAGTTATATGAGCTTTAATTAAAGTATAGTCAAACTGAACTCGCAATTCTAGTTCAAGTCAAGCTTACTTAATTGAGCATCGTGTTTGGTCAATGCTTTCAATCTATTTGAGCATTCAAATCAAGCTTAAATCGAGCAACGCTTAAGGTTGCATCATAAAGGCTCATCAAACTATCAAGTCAAGTTCGAGACTGGCGTAAGGTTTTTGATTCAAGCTCAACTCCTCTCGTTTTCAGTCCTAGTTTCTACCACAATCTCAAAGAATGCAACTACAAAAGATAAACCAAAGTAAGCTTGTTCGCCTACACATAAAAATTAATGATGGATTAAGTTACAACACAGCCATGGTGGCCATAATCATAAGCAGCAACAACATATAACTACACCTACAGCTAACGTTCGACTGTTTAATACATGGTTGACTCAAAATTGAACCCGATGAAAACAGAACAAACCAAACTAAATGGAAGCAGGGACTGGGGTACCCGAATTATTGGGTTGATTGACGGTCATGGTGTGTTTCATTACGACAACTTCTAGTATGCCGTTGTTCCGGAAAGTGGGTGAGACCAACCTTGGATCAACCCGTCCAGGTAAGTTGAATGAAATGTTGAAGTTTCCGAGTGGGGCTAGTTGTTGGACCCTGGGCTTGTATTTGTTACTGGTATGATTGTTGAAAAATTCACTGTCTTGGACAAGCCCTTCGATTTCAACCCTCCCATCATTACGCACATCAAGCTTTACGTTGCCTGCCATGACATATTAAATAAATTATTTTAGTCGTTGATTTTATATTTTTGGATATTCAAACAATTATAACAAGATTCAAACAGATTAAAAATTTTCAGATGTATTCCATGTAAAGAAATTGCATTCAGTGGATGATAATGTTAAAGCTAGAAACTAGCGGTAATTTCCAAAAAAACAAATGAAAATGGGAGTAACTTTAACCCATTTACTTATGTATGTGTTAATTCAGATTGTAATATCTCAAACAACTCAGAAAGGTCAAACTGAAAAAGCTACCTCAGAGGGGAATGAATCAAATGGGTCAAACGGGTTGAAAGTCGCCCTAAGTCTAACTTGAACGCATACTACCTCATTCAACGTTTCATTCATTCAAAAAATGAATTATTATTTCTGATATTGTTTTTGTCATCAAAATATCAGACATTTTCTTAATAAGTAAATTAACAGCTGACAAACAAATGTTATAGAAGTCAACTGTCAACCAAAATCCACTGCCCTGTTTCAATATGTAACAATAAATGACCTGTTTCAACCTAAACCTGTTTTGACACATTGCCCAACCGACTCATCTTGGTAGCTCTACTAATAGCCAAACAACGGCAAAAACTTGGACTAATTGCTTTTAAAATAAAATAACCATTTAATTTAGACACCTTGAACATAAGGGACTGATTAGTTCTGATATGACAACACTAGCTAAATTAGCTAATTGCAACTCTTCATACAACCTTATCTGACATGTTACCCTTAAATGTCAATAATAAAAGTTCTCGCAGCTTGCAAATTGATGAAGATATTGACCAAGATATTCCAGGTGAACTGTAGTGTATAAGAAACATTTAAAGGGAGTCAAATATAGAAGTTTCAGTAGCTTAATTTAAGATCCAGTAAATTTAGAAGTTTCTAAAATATAAAGGGAGTCAAATGATTAGTCCTTCCCATATTTCCAGCAACCATATCATTTGAACAAAATATATACTCGTAGTTTGAGAAACATTTAAAGCTTGCAAATTTTCTTACAAGTTTGCAAACATATAAAGAGGGTGGTTGTTTAAATAAATAGTGACGAGTGTAGGAAAACTTAGGAGGATCTTAGCATAACTCATCTGTCATCCTTTCACTACTGTAACTTCTTTTTGCACACACTACATACACACCCCGACAATACACAAAGATGAGAGAACCATCTGATCCCCTTTTCTCTGATCAAACATATCATCTTTTTAATCTCCTTTGATTTTCACCAACTGATTGGTCCCCTGTTTGGGTTTGCATAAAGCTTAAGCTATTGTGCAGTGACACTTCTGTTTAGTTTTACTTGAGCTCAATAAAATTGAATAATGGTGTAATATGACTAACAATATGTAATTGAGAACTCACATTGAGGTAAACAACAGAAGAAAAAGAAACTACAACAGAAGTGGTTGTCATATCAGCATAGGGTAACTGAGAACTCACATTGAGGTAAACAGACACCCGGCAGGGACGCCCGAAAAATGTAAGCACACTGACTTTCACCTACATCAAACAGGCCAAGTGGTGGTGCGTTTTTCGCATCCTTAGCCGTACCACTCAAACTAAGTGTTCGTTTTGACTCCACCAACTTCGTTCCAGGTGCTTCACTCATACTTCCTACTCATACTTCCTGGGAAATTAGCATCTAAGAACTGAGCTAAATTTCTGCACGAGCTGAGCTAAATTAGCATTTAAATCAGGTCTGATTTAAATCAGATCGAATAGAATAAAACAATGATAGTACTATTTGGTTCGGCTAGTATTGTTACTAAGTTGATATATTTGCTTGGTTTTTATTTATTTAGTAGAACCACTAGCTTGGTCTTAGTACATGTTTGCTCTTGGCTTTAATTTTCTGCTGGTTTTATTAATAAGATATGTTTACAGACAAATACGGAGACCCAAACGTCGCCTAGCCCGCTAGAAGTTTATTATAAGTTGCATTATAAAGAAAAGAAGGACGGGGACGGAGACGGATGGCTCAATGATCATGCACGTAATGAATATGTAAGCATCTTTTTGTTAAAAGCATTTGATTATGATTTTTTTTTGTCAAATATGATATTGGGTGCAACTAGTTTTTAATTTTGTTTTCATATCTTCGATCATGTTAGGAAAATATTTGTAAGCATAAACAGATGGCTCTTGATAAATTAAAAGATGAAGGAACGACTCAGATTACTACTGTTATGGAGCACGAGGTTGAGAGACAAGCCATAAAAAGTGTTTGTGGCCGAAAGAAGACAATACAGTCAGCATGGGAGGTGGGTGTTGGGCTAGTGATGAGGAAAAAAGATTATTGGATGAAAGAAGCAGCTGAATCATCTCAACAAGCTGACTCAACACCTAAACAAAACTCGACTGAGATTAATGAATTGAGAACAAAGGTTAGTGAACTTGAACCGTATAAACGTAATTATGAGAAATTGGCAAAATTCTTGAGCCAAAAATTTCCAGACTTCGAGAGTACAATAGACTCACCAAATACTACTGAAGGTGATGGTAACGGTGATGGTAACGATGATCCATTCACCGATAGTGATATATAGGACGTTCAAATTTATTTCTATTGAATTTGGTTTTATTTTTAAACATATTGAATTGTAAACTCTTGTTATTTGGATTGGTG
>JAOEHQ010028804.1:0-13509 GCA_025447715.1 Asclepias incarnata | reverse complement strand
GAGCTCGAGTCGAGTTTCGAGCTTCGAGTTTTATAATCGAGTCGAGCTCGAGCTTGACACTGTGTCGGCTCGACTCGTCTCGATTACACCCCTACGCACGATTTCGAATTAATAAAGAGCCAACACGTCAGTGAGTTTATATAATCTACGACTATTTAAGGCATATTTTGTAAGCTAAAATTTTATACATGAGGCCTAATTAAAACGTATTCATGCTTAATTTGCTTCCATCCTACATCAAGAAAAAGTATGATCGATCGACGTCAAACCGTTCATACTCAACATTTTTAAATTCAAAACACATAAAAAGGTAATGATATCTATACGACAAATATTAGCAAGACACAACAAATACGTACAAGTAAATTAATGTGCATTGTATAACTGTATAAAGCATACAATTGTTTGTTATATATAGCTAAAATGTGTTTTGTAAATATCACTACCCATAATCACATGTTTCGTGCAACTATTCACATTCACATACAAAAAAACAATCATTTTTCGTTTTTTCCCCCGAATTTCCTTCCTATTATAAATTCATTTTGTCTTGTAACGGTTTCACTGAATACAACTAAAATGACAGCCAATGCATGACTGGCACGTGGACTGCAGTTCACTGTTACTCTAGCATCTATATCTCCTCACCCACTTCCTCTCACATATATAAATAATAAATCCCCATACATACATATACTTCATTTTCTCAAATCAAATTGATCAGTATGTGTTTTCAGTGCGTGTAAAAGAAATGGAGAATTTACCTGATTCGTTGTATATCGATGCTTCAAGTTCTAATGCTGCTGCTGCTGCTGCTTTTCCGCAGCCGCAATACGCCAGACCTCCTGACGGAGCACAGTTCTTCACGGCGGTTGAGCTTGCTGATATTGAGCAGTTGATCTTGTTGCTTAACTATCCTCTGACTAGAACTCAAGCTATTGTTCAACTCACCAGCGTCTACAAGGTGCTCAAGGTATATATATATATACATATTACATATATACATATACGTACATACATACATATATATAGTATAGATATATATACATATAGATACGCAGTGAATCTGATAATCGATTTGATAATTCAATTTTAGTTACGGATCGGTGTTGCAAATAATTTGCATGTTATATGCTTATTATGTTTTGAATTTGAGTTTCGATTAGTTTTACATATGCTGTATAAGGCATATATAGATATTTACTACTTGAATTAGCATAAACGTGTGTGTGTGTGTGTGACGGCACAATAATGCATGTGTTGATTTTCATTTTATTTTTTAATTATGTGAAATTATTGTTTATTGTTGAAAATCTAAGTTAAGTTCGATATGATATCGTTTTATCAACTGTGAATATATATATATATCAAGTATTTAAAGGGAATAATAAATGAATATTGTGGGGAAAGAAGTGGATTTCATCTGGCTTGAAAAAGGTGGTGCATAAAAACAAAATTAAAGGACTGTAGTTTGACTTTATATATGTATAACTTCTATTTTTGGAAAATCATAAATACTTTTTTAAGAAACCAAAAGTGCATCGGGTGGTAGATGATGAGTTCTTAATTTTTTTAAGGGTCAATCTAACTTAAAAAAAAATTTCGTAAACTTTTATTAGTACATGGTAAAGGTGACAGTGGCCGGATGTTGGCTTCGCTGACCTTTTGCTTTGGATTGTCTAGTATAGGCATATGAAAATTGTTATTGGAATATTTAAAGACGGCAATGATTAGGTAAATATATTTGCATTTATTA
This sequence comes from Asclepias incarnata, assembly GCA_025447715.1. Classification (NCBI taxonomy): domain Eukaryota; kingdom Viridiplantae; phylum Streptophyta; class Magnoliopsida; order Gentianales; family Apocynaceae; genus Asclepias; species Asclepias incarnata. The sequence continues at coordinate 11,753 of JAOEHQ010028804.1, read as the reverse complement.
GTACGGACATGGTAGTAAATTTGTTTATCTTAAAATTTTAAATATTAATTACATGTAATGTAACTTAAAATTTTAAATGTTAAGACCAAATCATCCTCTTAGTCTTAGTAGCGATATTATATCCGGTTTACATGAATTATTATTTGGATTTTATATTTATTTTAATTGTTGCCAAAAAATATTTTAAACATCAACATGTTTTCTATAAAAACTTGTATGGTCTTACTAATATTAACATGCATAAAATAGTTGTACTTTTATAGTTTTATCATAAAATTCAAAGGGTAGGCTTTTGATATGAAAGATATAATTTTTTTTATGCATGCTATCAACAACTCTTAGTGCTGTAGTTAGCATTTTCTAAACTTGTAAGAGACTAGAAAAGTATATTATAAAATTTTATCATCTCTTTTTCAGATGGTGTAATAAGGGTAAAATGGTAAAACCAGTTATATTACTTTTCTTAAATGATACTCCCTCATCTTATAATAATCGTTCACAAACATAAGAAAATTTTCATAAAATGTCAGTTTTGTCTATGTATTTAATACACGATTAATATAAAAAAAATAACAATAATTGTATTAGTTAAGGGTAAAATAGGTAAATAATTGAACAATATATGTATTTATGTTGAAAGTGGAAAATTATTTTTGTACAGACAAACATAATAAAGATGGACAATAAAAAATAAAAATGAGATGGATGGAGTATTTATTTTTGAAACAAGCTAAAATTAAAAATCAAACACTTATTTTGGGATTTTACAAGTCCCAACCTGGAAGAAGAAATGTGTGAACAGATGTGTTTGGATTTTGAAAAGAAAAAAAAAATTAATGCTATAACGAAATTTAATAAGAATTACAGGTAGACTATTATGTCAGCTTACACTTATTCTGTTGTTAATGTTGCTTAATTAGGCTCATGATGATGTTCTTTGCTCTTGAACCAGTTATATTGTAGCATCAGCATTGTTACATACTCAAATGATAGCTACTGGATTCTAATGTCTAAGTATTACCTTTTCTTTTCCTTTTCGAACATTCCAGTTAAATTTGGTTTTAAATTTCCTGTCTTGTACGTATACTGCATACTCGACGAGTTATGTATAGACGGGTCATGCATAGTTATGGTTTTATGTACTGATGATGATAGCCTGCCGGCATAATTAAGAGCGATTCATTTGTTCAGTTTTGTTGTTGATTGAACATGTATTGATAACTATCCAGATCTAACTGCAGAGATTTCTGAAACTGAATGTGCCATATTTGGCCTATTATATATACCATAAAGTCCATAATTATTATAAGCTAATTAACTAATCAACATCTGCAAGACTGCAAAATCATTCACAATTTATGTCTATATATGTTAAGGATATATACTTCTAGTAAATACACATAATAGTTAACATGAGCTTCTTTATGTTTGTCCATCTTACTAAAGGATATAAAAGGTCCTGAGCTGGGATTGCTACTTTGGAATTCACAAGGCACAATGTATTCACTTTTGCAGGTATACTGTTAATCATACATATACATTTTGAAACTGTAACATGCATTAGTGCTGTATGATATTATTGTAATAGTAACTAATTATATTCAAAGAGAAAAGGCTCTTACAAACTCGGTGATTAAGATATACAACTTTCTCCGTTTTTCAGGAACTTTTGTCGGTATACAGTTTGCTGTCACCTCCTCAGCTTAGTATGCCAGAATCAACAAGAATTTCTCATGCACTTCTCCTGTTTCAGGTCACTGACATTCTATATTACAATTGTTTTCCTCTTACAATAAAGAGTATTATGTTTTTTTATTCATCTTTCATTCTTGTTCTGCATTTTTACGTGTGTTTGTATCTCAAACTCTGTACTCCGATGCACTTACAGTGCATGGCAACTCATCCTGAAGCAAGAATGGGTCTAATCAAAGGTTATCTTCCATATGATCACCCATTATATTATTTTCCTGAATTTAAAATATTGTTGCTAGTTTATCTGAATTCTGATAAAATGTTTACATATATGTGCAGCCCAAATACCTGCATACTTTTACCCATTTCTAAATACATCAAAGCAAAATCAGCCATTTGATTCCTTGAGAACTAGCTGCTTAGGTGTCATCACAGCTCTGCAGGTGCAGAAAATGAGAATTGCAGAGCTCATTGTATAGTATTCTAATCATAACTTAATTATTTAATTAACGTTTTTCTCAATCTGACACAGGGGGAAGGTCCTAACACTCCTGAAATTATTCATTACCTTCTGGAAAATGATACGGTTCCTTTGTGTCTCCGCTGCATGGACGTGGGAGGCAACATGACAAAATCGGTTAGTTGTAAAATATATTAATCTTATATCTTTTTTTCCCTCCCAATGAACAGTCTTATTTGGAATGCGAATATCAAAATAGATGCAATGTTTCTAACTTTCCTTTCACCCTCAAAGATGGGATTTATTCATTTATAGTCACTCAAATTCAAAACTGCCTACACAATTATCTGTAACTCCTTCACATATTAAAATTGATTATTTGCCCCTTTTGTTTCAAGAAAAAAGTACTCAGTAACTTATCTTTCGCGACAACTAAATTATTAAGAAACTGATTACTATCACGTCAAATGTAGAACAGCAAAACTTGTTTATGACGATTTGGACATACCCAAACATATCTTTCTGGATAATAAATCACCTAGTGTTCCCAATTGTTAAGCAGCTGGCAGCCCGTGTACTCCTTAAGATTCTAGAGCAACATGAAGGGATGATTTACTGTGGGTCATTTATAGAAAGACTTTTTGCTGTGATGGAAGCTCTGTCCAAAATGGTTGATGCTTTCAATGGAAAACCTCCGAATCTATTGTTGAGGAATATATTACTCTGTTATCTGAGACTTTCCAAAAGTTCTAGGTTCGTCGGTAAATCTTAAGACGTGCAACTTAATTTTTTTGACTATATATTGGTGATATTTTATACTAACTTTTTTTTTACAACCCGTTGGTATAACCACAGGTGTTGTGATACAGTATCGGCACACTACCCTAGGAGGTTGAGAAATCCAGCATACCTGAATCTTGTTTGTGTAAGTACATTTAGGCGTCATGAAATATAAAACGGGAGGATACTTGCAAAGATAGTACTATTACTTAATAGACTCTTAACTAACACCATTTGACTCGTTACAAGATCAGTTACTCACATTTAGTGTTGATTGTAAATAAATTATGTTTTGTAGGATGATCAATCGACTAGAGCTCTGGCTGATGAGGTGTTGTACAACATGACGTCAAGACAAGTTCCAACGGTACCATCGGAAAACCTATATGCAGGGAACCGAATCTAGAATCATATTTCTAGAATCTGGTTTTATCTGGAATGTGTGTGTTGTGGTTTGTTCAAAACATAGACCCGTAAAACTCCTTTCTTCCCCTTCCATTTCTGTTTCTCTTGTTATAACAACGCGATGTGGAGGTTGTTTCTATCTTAGAATCTTTCAAACTGCTATGCATTTACTCCATTAACTTGCTGGTGTTTTTCTTCTGGTTGCTAATTGTCGGCTATAATAGGCCTAATGACGAGTTAAAAGTCATTATCTGTGATCAGTGGATCATAGTCCAAAAAAAAAAAAAAGGGGGGCTCCTTTTCAAAATGCGAATGAACTTTGAGTACAAAACCTACTAACAACAATGGTATATGTCAGTGTCATCTTCTATAATTTTAATTTAGGTGACATGGTGTGTGTCTTTTTTTTCCTGATTGGTTTTTCTTAAGTTTTTGTCTATAATCTACTAATCTAGAGTATACAAGCTATTCTTGTGTAGGAGCGTACAAATATAGGATACAACCGTAAAACCATACTAGTTACGTGAAACCAAACTGGAAGCATACCAGTACACTCACTACAAACCAAACTTACCGAATTTTTTGGATGAATAGTGTGTTTTTCAAAAGTGTTGTAACAACAGGTGTTCAAAAGTGAAATTTGTAAAACAAGTAAAGCCGGAAGAGGGAACGCCGGCCTTTGACATGTGGTGAAAGCCGGAGGTTCTACCACCGGGCCTTGAGGACGTGGCATGCCACCTGGTCCACCTGGTCGATTATTGTTGTCGCTTGTTGAGGTAGAAGAGCCGGAGGTAGTACCTCCGGTCTTTGCTTAAGGCTAAATGTGTTGGATCCACAAAGTTTGAACATAAAATATTTGATTTAAGTGGCTCAAAAATAAGCTGCAGAGAGTGTATTATGTTGTAAACAAGCCATTTTTTTTTAGCATATTTCTAAACATAAAGTATTTTTATTGGGGATAGGCAATTTCTTTTTATTTTTGTGTTGTCTAGTTTACAATTCAAAATCTTGGGAAATTACTATAATAGACAGATATATATTTGACCGATGGTTGCAATGCCGGGTCTTAATGTACTCACTGCAACATAAATGTCTATTGTTGCAGGTATTAATGATGGTTGTTGGAAAAGCCTTCAAAGACTGGAGGTACTACCTCCGGCTCTCCTCAAGGCCCGGTGGTAGAACCTCCGGCTTTCAACACATGTCAAAGGTCGGCTTTCCCACCTCCGGCTTTACTTGTTTTACAAATTTCACCTTTCAATGCCCGTTTTTACAAAAGCTTTTGAAAAACACACTATTCATCCAAAAAATTCCTAATACACAGTAGTACACTACCAATAATAACCAATTATCAATGTGATATGGTGCACGTCTAGTTGTAGTATGGTCCGAGCCAGATTTTTCTTCTCTTACTTTGATTATACAGTCATTAAGGTGAAACGTATAGTCAGATCACTAGACTACAGTTCACAAGACTAGAGTATGTATCCAGTTCACAGTTATGTTTTGGGGTGAACCGGTAAAAATACTAGTACGATATATCATAGTGTCCGGTCTTTGGTACTTATATTCTCAAATTTTCAATTTAATTACAGTGCTGGTACACGGTCCAGATTTGAACCATTGGACGGCCCTAGTAATGATGAGCTCAAGAGGCTACTATTATGATTACTTGTAATGCTTGTGCCAAAATCAATAAACTAACATACTAACCAGTGACCGAAAACTTATAAAAGCACCAATGACTAAGGGACATGATATCATAGACCTCTTTATGTGTACTGCATAATCCTGCTGATTTTATTCAGAATGAAACAGACACAAATATCGAGAAACTTGAGGGTATATTTCATAAGCACTCAGAAAAGGGTAAACATGGAGTCTTCTTTCTACTTCCAAATTGATACAAACCAAATCAACCCTAAAGAAACAACAGAATTTTTAATAAAAACTCCAACTCACCAATAAAGCAAGATAAACACCGGATCTCAACGATCATCTTAGCTATCTATATACACTAGTCTGAAGTCTCTCCTATAATCCAGCTCCAAGGTATACGGGTAGTACAACAAGATGCTTAATAATGCCATTGAACCATATAAAAGAGGATTCATATGCATACATGCATCTCACCTTCATCATTTACTGTGAGAAGGATCCAAATCATCTGGCTTAGAGGGGATTGAAAGCTCACTCTTGAGCATAAATGACAGGTCATGCATCTGTGACAACAGCATTTGTACGTCAGCCTTTGGAATTTTGGTCGCACTTGGAGTAATTTCGTCATTCTTTGATCCCTCAACACTATTTTCAGCTTCAGCGTCAGCAGTCCTGTACATGCATATGATTAGTACAAAAGAGGCAATATAGGAAACTCTATGTTAACATGGTAATAATGAATTGCTCTTTGGTTTATCAACAACTGTTGCCAATAAAAATGATTGTGACAAATGAATGACACAATACCAAAAAAGAAACTGTGGTTACCTGCTTGTAGTAGATACTTCTGAAAAAATATCATACACTGCTTGAGTATCATTTTGATTTTTGTCACTAGATGAACCAGAAAAAAGATCCGACTGGAAGAAGTCACCAAAATCATCTTTTGGATCAGCTGTAGATGGAAACAAATTTAACTCTGACATCTTCTCGGTATCGCCAACTTTCTCATTACTAATATGTTTCTGAAAATCAGGGAAGGAATCTTGATTAGAGCTTGTAAAATTATTCCATTCATCAAACCCATCATCACCATCTTTGTTGGCCACCGTATCTTCAATATTCACTTGTGGATCAGCAGTGGATGAAGGAAACAAACTTAATTCAGGCATATTATCGGCGGCATCAACTTTCTCATTACTACTTTGTTTCAAATCTAGGTTACCAGTTGAGCTTGTGAAATCATTCCATTCATCAAACCCATCATCGTCATCTTTGTTGGCCACCATATTGGAAGTAGAACTTGAAGCACCCATGGGCCAGTGACTATCTTTAAACCAATCAGTAGTAGCTTCAGAACGGTGTTTGTTTAAATTATCAATATCCGAATTTTCAGAGAGAATCAAGTCATTAACCAATGATGGGGATGAGACTTGATCATTCTGTGGTTCAATATCAAATAAATGATTATCATTAATGGGAGCCGTGTTCTTGGAAGTACTTTTCTGCCAGCTAGTATTTTCAAACAAATCTAGCGATGAATCATTTAGAATATCTTGTGAAGATCCATCATTTAGTTTGCCAACAAAGTCTAACTGATCAGCCTGCTGAGAAACAGCAGTACTGTTAGGGGTACTTTTCTGCCAGTCAGTATTTTCAAACCATTCTGTTGATAAATCATTTGAATGATCTGGTGAATATCCATCATTAACTTTGCCAACCAACTCTAACTTATCAGTTTGCTGAGAGACAGCAGTGACAGTACTTTTTTGCCAGTCAGTATTTTCAAACCAATCTGTCGATGAATCATTTGGATTATCATGTGAAGATCCATCATTTAGTTTGTCAAACAAGTCTAACTGATCGGCCTGCTGAGAGACAGCAGTGGTGTTGGCACTGCTGTTCTGCCAGTTGGTATTTTCAAACCAATCTGCTGATGAATCATTTGGATTATCCTGTGACGATCTATCATTTGGCTGGGCATATAAGTCTAACTGATCAGCCTGATTAGAGACAGAAGTGCTGTTGATACCACTTTTCTGCCAATTATCATCACTAAACCAGTCTCCATCCACACCTTTCGAATTATCGTCACTTAGATGACCCGATAACCCATCATTGGTTTGAACTGAATCCAACTGCTCAGTCTGCTGAAAAGTTTCAGAGCTCATGTTGGCAAAAAGATCATCTTGAGTAGTATCTTTACCCATAGAAGGAAATGGGTCTGATTCGTCATTTGGTGCTTTGTTATTGAACCTTTTGATCTCCCCAAAACCTGCATCTACGCGCAAAGATAGATCAGGTTCAGCACCTACAAAAAGGTCAACTGATTTGGGGGGGTTCTCATTCACCATTTTGGTATCTGCAAATTGAAATTCTGCATTCCAATCAGCTGAAGCGTCATCAGTCGGATCAATGGTGGAAGTTACATATGTACGATTTGCTTGACCTTCAAAGGCCTTATTTTGATCATTTGTGCTGGCAACTGGTTGTTCTTCGGATACATTAGACACAATATCTCTCTTGGACTCTATAAAGAAGTCCAGGTCAGCAGAACCAAGATTCATAGAACTCTCAGAAGTCATGATTTTATGATTACTATCAGGTTTCTTAGGCTCATCCCGCCATAAGATCTGCAGATCTAGAAGCTCGGACAAAGATAACTCATCTTCTGCAGGACTTTGTGCTCCATTTATTCCACTTACTTCAGCCAGAGACCCAACTCTTTCCTAAGAGTAATGCAAAAACTTGTATGTGAATGCCATAAAAAGAATTTTACAAGATCAATGCAGATCATCAGAATAACACATAATCACAAAATTCAAGACACCAGTTACTCAAATCCTCCAAGATGAGACTCCTGGTAAAAAAAAGATCAATATTCCTTAACATGGAAATAAACGATCCACGATCTTGAGTCATAAGCAACTTGTAACGCCAAAAAATTTACGACCACTTTTTTTAATATAAAACATCTTACAAACATTTGTTAAGACTTTTAATAAACGATGCGTCCCTAACACCCCAATACGTTTAAAATGTATATAAAAAGGGTAAATCTGAGGGAACCACTTGATCCATGGTACCGCATTGGTACCAACATGCACAGGCCACACAACACATGTTGGAGTAAAACACCTCCACCCAATACCCCACACTTGAGCAAATACTTAAAATATTTCTCAATCATGCTTGCAAGCGGGATAGAACCATATATTATTTATATCAATGAAATGTGTAATGGACTTTAATATAACTCATACATACCCAAACGTACTTGAATATGACCATTAAACGACTAAAAAGAGCTAAAATTGACAAATCAGGCCTTAACGGCTGTTAAGGATGGCCTAACGGGCGTTACAGACGGCAGTTAACTGGGTGAAGTGGCCTAACGGCAGTTAGGTATATGATAACTCGAATCAAGCTACCTTATTTGAAACTGGAAGCAGAAACTGCAACATATCAACAGTGAGATTTCCTTTCAATAATCAAGTGGTAAAAACTCACTAGTCGCCATAAGACTTGCTAATTATCTGCTAACCTCTAATTCATGTTTCTGTATGTATGATACCTAAACATAATTAAAATACTTCATAGATGTACAATAACTATCGGTCATTGTAGATTAGGTTACTGTAAATATCTAAAAGATAATCAAATCCATGAGCAGACTGCATCAAAAGAAGCTTCAGATACAAACTTAACTAATGAATGCCCACGGAACCAATATAAAAACCACAGTAGTTTGTAATAAACCCTTGACATCATTAAAAACCACAGTAATTTGTAATAAACCCTTGACATCATTTAAAAGCAAATACTGAAGAACAAAAACTATGTTTACCAACATACCTTTTCATTAGCTCCGCCCTAATCCTTGTACTTTCTTTGTATACCCGAGTAATTATAAAATGGATTTTAGGTAAATGGATTACCCAGGTAATATTATTATAAAATGGATTTGTGTCTCATTTAAATGGATTTGTGTCTCATTTGGGTCATTTTGTAAACATTATATAAAAGTACTATGTAGAAATAAAAACTTATAATTATAAAAGCCACTTTATTAGCAAAATCATCCAAACATGACACAAAACCATATCATTTTAATGAGGTCCAAAAAAGTAAGTACGATAACTAATGTGAAATTTTAAAAAGTACATTGGTATGTAATGCAAAAATTAAACTCAAAAATCATATACATATATAGCTTTATAGGGTGTCCAGGATTGCATATTTCAAGTGCCTATAACTTATTATGGGCGTGTCTAGGTTAGCTTAGTTACATTGCTTTCTAGCTTATGTGTTATCTAAAAGCAATAAGCAACTCTTTTTTACCCAAACAACTTATGAGTTTTTAGCATATTAAGGCTAAAAAAGCTGCTTTTTGAGAAGCCAGTGTTAAGGTGCTTATTCAAAAAAGCTTTCCACCCAATAATAAGCTAATAACCGTATGTTTATTAAATGTCAAAAACGCACTATGGGATATCTGGATTATTGGATACCTAGTACCTATTAGCCTATTTTTGGGGGAAGATATTTTGAAGTATGTGGAATAATGCTTATTTTGAATGCCAGTGAGTGCATGTTTATAACTGCTTATGGCTTAAAAGTTGTCATCAAAATAAGGCTTAAATGTAAGTGATGTTTTCCCTTAAACTAAACTAATACCAAAATACTTCAAGTAGCATTTTGCCATTCTCACAATACACTATACACCACTCCCAAACATCCTGATAAGCCACGCTCAAGTCGATAATCTCATAAGCAAAAAAAAAGAAGCATATTGGCCTTACAAAAGTTCAATGACCCAACAAGCCCATAAAATAAGCTCTTCCCCTAAAATATGCAAACCACGAACATCGAAATAATATCCAATGAAAACTGTAAAGTTGTAAACTTTGTAAATCACTTCAATGAAATTTACTGACTTTTCTATATACAACAATATATTACTACGGGGGTGTTTGAGATTGCTTATATTTCTGCTTATTGCTTTTTTTTAAAGCAGATAAGCAATAACAAAGACTCTATCAGAGACAGCTTATCTGTTTATTTTATATAGAAATAAGCGCTTTTTTAAAAGCAGGTAGATATGTGCTTATCTTTTCTAGCAGAAAAGCTTAAAAATAAATAAACAATCCCAAATGAAACCCAAAACTAAAAGTAACAAAATTCCAAATCAAAATTAAAAATTAAAAAAAAAAAGTTTTAAAAAAAAAGAAAGGAAAAAGAGACTAACCGATCCATTGAAGTACAAGGATTGAAGTAACCAAGTATAGCCAACAGTAGAATTAAAATTAATAGGAGCAGGATGAACACCATCATCATGTTTTTGGAAATTACCGCAGTAAATACAAATAAGTGAGTATGAGTCTCTCAACAGTTTGGCTTGGCAATATTTGCATTGTGAATTTGAATTAGATGAAGAGTTGCTATAATTTTCGAAGGCGGGTATTAGTGACTCAATGGTGGTGGTTGGGAGTGAAGATGCCTGTAAGGTTGGATTGAAGGATGATAAACCGGCGAGTTCTCGAAATCCGATCTGGGATTTGGTGATTAGATCTGTCGGGATATGATCACCATAGTCCATACTCTCTGTGTGTGTCTGTTGATCTCAGTGTGTGTGTTGTAAGGCGAATATTACCTTTTGGGGATTAATATTCGGGCTGATCAACTGCCGTGGAATGTGTGTATTTCGGCTCTCCCACTTAACCAGATTTTATTTTTATTTTTTCTGAAAGGTAACCAGATTTTATTTAGTGCCCGTTTGTTTTATGAGAAAATGTTATATGCTGCTAACATTATACATACTGCACACACATACATATTTTAATGATAAAAGGGGACCCCCTGAATTTAATGTTTCCTCTCACAAACATTCATTAACATCACCTAACTATATACTGTTAACATCATATAAGTTATCCTCTTGTTTTATTTTCTTTTAACACTTATTTAAGTAGTTGTATGTATGGATAAATAATGTATCTATGTATTAGGTAAATAAGTGAATATCCGAGCAATGTGACGGTAATGGTGGTAGCGGCGACGGTATGGTGGTGGTAGCGACTAATGTTGATGGCGGCGGCGGCGAGTAGTGTAGGTTATTAATGTAAAGTTAATTAATGTAAAAGGGGTTATGTAGTTATTTTAGGAGTTAAGGGTTTGATGTTGTATTTTAATTCATTAAAGGTATTTTTGGTAGACTATGTATGTTAGATATTCAATGCATTGAATGTATAGGGATATATTAGGTACATTGGTTCATATTTTGAGAAGGATGAGGCATATGTTTTAATAGGTATTATAAATAAATAGGTAATTGATAGTTATTTTTGTTTATTAAGTCAAAAAGAAACATAAAATTTGACTTAATGTATTAAAATCTTAATTATTAAGTTTATTAAGTTAAAAACAAACTGACATATGATTCTTTTTCAAAGTTCCCTCTAAGTTAAGTTATAAGTCTAAAATAGTAGGTTTTTATTTTTATTTATTGGTGAACTCTTAATCATGTTTGAAACTCTTTCATCGATTTAATTTTACCAACTTTAAGGTTGCGTGTAGTTGTAGAAAACACATTTTGTTTTCTAAAATTTTTTTCCAAGAAAACATGAAAAACAAAAAACATGATTAAATTAAAGTTTTTGAGAAAAGTTTTTCAAAAAAATGGAAAACATCATTTTATATTTTTATAACATAAATTTGGAAAACAACATTTAGATGTTTTCCATTTTTAATTTCCCATCCC
>JAOEHQ010028793.1:0-13510 GCA_025447715.1 Asclepias incarnata | reverse complement strand
TAAAGAAAATTATTATTTGTAAGTATAAATGGAAGAAAACAAATATAGAAAGACTCTAAATAGTTTTTAAGTTACACATTATACATGGAGATAAAAAAAAAAAAAAGAAAAAAAAGAAGGAGTTGGGTGGCAAAAGATTCGAACCCACGTTTGGGTGTCCAAAGCCAATAGGAAAACCAGCCAATCTATGACATAATTAATTTAACAATTAAGCTAGAAATTATATATAGAGAAACAAAGGCATGAGAAAAATTAAAAGATAAGATTTGGAAAAAGATTTAGTAGATCACATGTCATACTCTTGTGGCTTTAGGAGAATTTTCAGTTTAATTTTTTAAAGGATTTATCATTTCCCTTTTAGTATATATATAATGACAAAGTTACTTTTTAGAAAACAAAATAATTGTTACTCCTATTAGCACTAAACAAGTCACTAGTACTCTTTGGTGAATCTTTAAAGCTACCAAATTTCAATAATTAATTCGTACAGTTAATGATTATTAAAACCTCTTTATTCATGTTAAAAATGTTAGTAATATTTATTTATTTAAAAATAAATGTGATTAATTTGATAAGACTACAAACATGTTTAAAAATTTGATATTAACACATGATAAATAAAAAAAATTAAAATTAAGAGAAAAAATAACTAAAATCCATATATTATACACATATATCATTGTTTTTAAATTTACTGGGTACCTTGAGCCACTATAGATAAAGCTTCCATTATTTCTACACAAATGTGTTGACACACCTTTTGCATCATCCCCTTTTCTAAGAACAAAGTGCAAAGGGCCAAAGCTCCAAAAAGAGTGGGGACCCAATGCTATTGAGAAGGGCATAATAGTCATTTCCATATATACCCAAAATGTTCCTTTCAAAGCTCTAGATCTCACTAGTCAAAACTAACTACAACAAATCTCCTCTCAAAGGTTTCCTACCCAACAACTTGAACTTGATAGTATGCAACTTCTTGTTCTTGTTCAACTGCCACTGTTAGAAGAACATGAAACTTGCAGAGCTCAAGCTTCTCATTAATGGCTGTTTTTAGACTCATTGCTCTCTCCTTCATCTTCTTCATCATCTTCCCTGCTGCATTACAAGGTACACAACTTAATCTTCCTTCAAAATTTCATAAAACCTAGCTCAGTATATCCATTTTATGCTTAAAGATCATAACTTTTTACCACCCAAATTCAATAAATATATTTTTGCACACATAATTCAAGAAACCCATCTTGAAAACAGTAAAATTTACAAACCTACTTCAAAAATCACAGTTTTTACTCTGTTGTACACATATGCAAGAACCCCATTTGAATAGACTTGATTTTTATTGTAGTGATTGTAATATAAGTGATAGCCTAAGGATATTTTATGTATTTACTTTGTAGTTAAGGCACAACAAGGTAAAGATGAACCTTATGTGGGAGTTAACATAGGTACAGATATTTCAAATTTGCTTCCCCCTGCAAAGTTAGTTTCTTTTTTGCAACAACAAAAGGTAAACCATATTCGTCTTTATGATGCTGACCCAGATATCCTTAAAGCCCTATCGAAAACTAAGATTCGGGTCATTGTTTCGGTACCAAATAACCAAGTTCTTGGAATTGGGTCATCCAATACCACTGCAGCTAACTGGATCAACCGGAATGTGGCTGCATATTACCCTGATACCCTAATAACCGCGGTTGCAGTAGGCGATGAGGTGTTAACCACGGTCCCGTCATTGTCTTCAATGTTAATGCCAGCCATTGAATCACTTTACAGTGCTTTAGTTGCGTCAGATTTACATACCCAGATCAAGATTTCAACCCCACATGCTTCGAATATTATTCTTGATCCATTTCCACCTTCACAAGCTTATTTTAATGAAACCCTTTCGCCTGTTATAGTGCAGCTGCTTCGGTTTCTTTCAAGGACTAGTTCCCCACTAATGATGAATATGTACCCTTACTATGTGTTTATGCAGAACAAAGGGGTTGTTCCACTTGATAATTCATTGTTTAAGCCATTAACTCCTTCGAAAGAAATGGTGGATCCGAATACTTTGTTGCATTACACGAATGTTCTTGATGCTATGATTGATTCAGCTTACTCTTCAATGAAGAATTTGAATGTTTCTGATGTTTTAGTTCTTGTTACTGAAACTGGATGGCCTTCCAAGGGTGACTCGAAAGAACCTTATGCAACAATTGACAATGCTGATACATATAACTCTAATTTGATTAAACATATTTTAGATAGAAGTGGGACTCCATTTCATCCGGAGGTCACTTCTAGTGTTTACATATATGAACTGTTCAATGAGGACTTGAGGACATCACCGGTTTCTGAGGCAAATTGGGGGTTGTTTTATGCAAATTCAACTCCTGTTTACTTGCTTCATGTATCCGGGAGTGGTGAATTTTTGGCAAATGATACCACGAATCAAACCTTTTGTGTTGCTATGGAAGGTGTTGATGGTAAAACATTACAAACAGCTTTAGATTGGGCTTGTGGACCTGGAAGAGCAAATTGCTCGGAGATTCAACCAGGGGAAAACTGTTATTCGCCAAATACTGTGAAGAATCATGCTTCGTATGCATTTGATAGTTACTATGAGAAACAAGGAAGGTCTGCTGGGTCTTGTGATTTTAAAGGTGTGGCCATGATCACCACTACTGATCCAAGTAAGTACTTCCTTCTTTGCATTATATACATCATTTGTGTTTGTAGGATAATTGTGAAATCTACAAGTATTGTCGTTATAATACTTTCGTGCTTATTTGGTGTGTTTGGAAGTGAGGTTTGAAAGTTTTTATGTGATATTGAATAACCAGTATTAGATAAGGAGTTAAAATAAAACGCCTCGTAGAGGATGTGCCTTTTTTGCTCTTGAAGTTGTAAGTTTGACAAATTTTTATCGTTTACGAGAGTAATAAACTCATAGGGTATGCAGTAATTTATTCCATCATTTGTGTACGGATAATCATAGGTAGAAAATGTCACTTAAACGTTATAAAAGTATTATTGCGAGTTGAAATTGCAGCAATTAAATAATCCCTTTCAAAACGGACATTCTCATCGTCAAGGGGAATTCCGGCACGAAGGAAAGTATTATTATCACGTTGTTTATAAAATTCTATTTTTATTAACCGAAAAAGCTATAGCTCAAATCGTTATATGCTGATTGTTCTTAGGCTAGCCTCTTGCGAGTCATTTGCTAATGAAGTCTATATCTCTCCGGCTCTTTTTCGTGATTTGAACATGTGACCTTACTTCACAATTCATTTGGAAATGAACTCTATTTCTGTTAACCAACAAAACTTTTTAGGTTTAGGATTTACTGATTTAGAACAATCTTGAAATGCTTTGCAAAGTTAAAGACACATAGGATGCTTCTACTGTTCTTCCACACTGTAGAAAACACTTGAGCAGATGTAATTGTGTATGCAGGTTTGTCCACTTTATAGACATAAAAACACGCACTGTTCTTTCTTTTTCTGACTGATGGAGTGAAAACAGCTGAATTCTGCCAAGAATAGTGAAAATCCATATCAATCATGCAATGAATTCTCACTGTTTTACCATTTTAGCCCTTGTAAAGAACTAAACTATGAAAATGTACCAAATGCTACATCCCAGTAGTGGCCCCATTAGTTTTTACCCTGCAATATCCAGATTCAAATGTTTTATACTTTATAAAGTTTGCTCTTTTTAGATGCATTCAAATAATTCTTTATAGAAATGGGTATGAGTACAGTGGCGGATCCTGTGGGTTCCCGGGGTTCACATAAACCACATTTTTTATAAGCGTAATGTAAATTTTTGTAACAAAAAAATGATTTTTATAAAATGCACCGGGTTTAAATAAATACTTAGTGTTACAAGTATTATTTAGTTGGTCCAATACAATCTAACCGGTAAAAAAAAATTGTGCACCTGGTGACAATTAGTCATGTGCCTGCCACTTTGTATGAAAATGGACTCCATACCATGTAGGGGCCCATTAGTTTTGTATAATGTAAAATGCCTACTTTAAATAATGTAATAACTTCGTTTTTTTGTTCTGGTTTGTGTACCCACTGCAGGTCACGGGGTCTGTGTATTTCCAGGAAGGTTAGCTAACATTTTTTCTGTCACCTTTTTTGTACCTTTATTTGTCCAGTTTCTCATTTCCCAAAACCAATAATTGAAACTCGCAAGAATTTTTTTTTTTTTTTTGTTGTTGGTAAATTAGGCTTGACTGGTTAATCTTCATTTTAAGTTTATATTACCTTAGGGAGACGAATTGGGTTTGCAACTTGAAAGTGTTTTTCCAGATGGAAAGAAAAGTATTTTTCCTCAAACACATATAAGAAAGGAGCAATTTTGACACTGTTTATTCAAATTCTCGAACCTAGAGGCAGCAAAACGTTAGGCTGGTAATAGGTTCAGTCCAAAATGGTCAAGTTTGGTCCTTTAACCCCCTTTTTTAGTTTATAAATATTTAATACTTCGAATGTGATGTCAAAAAAACTTAACTATTAAAATGGTAATCTCATTTTGGATGACTTTTGACACACGTCATTATCAGCTATAATTCTAAAATATCACTGATTTGTCTGTTTGATCCACTTGAGATAAAAGTCATAATCTGTATCGACTAGGTGTTCCAAGATTCAACCTCTAGTTTTTCTAATAGTTGATCACTTGATCTCTTTCTAAGCAATTTAAAGAAAAGAGCATTCATACACCAAGAACTTTCAGTTTTAGAGTTTAAAAGAGAAATTTTTCTACACATCATTTCTCTTGAATTTGCAACAAGACTCCTTTATATGACTCGAGCCCATGGCCTTTGTGCTCACAATCTTCCACTAGGTGTTCCAAGATTTAGCTTTTTTGTAAGATTACAATCCAAAGATTCACCCTGCTACTTCCATGTGGTGTATGCAGTAAGATAATTAGCAATAGAACGAACGCTGTGGTGAACTCGACCAATGCAACAAGCAACGTGGGTACATTGAGGTTCACTGGAGCTAGGACTTTTGAGGACGGTTTGCGCTTTTTTTGGGGACTCGTTGGTGTCGTGTTCTGTTTATTCATTTTGTGAAGGTAAACCAATGAACTAGTCTCTACCCGAAATGAAAACATCATATGTTGCTTTATAGTGATAGTGATCTAATGTTTTTGCAGGAAAACAAAGATGAAGATCGAGTTTTCGATTTTTTTTAGTATGTATTAAAATCTTTGTATAATGTTGTATTTAGTGTAATTCAAAAAGATCACGACACAGAATAGGAAGGTGGAAGTAGAGAAGGAAAATGGTGGAAGTGAAGGCAAAAATAAATAGGTGCGTTGGAGCATGTTATATCCTGCATAAAGATGGGTTCGCTCGACATTTTGGTTGTGTATCAAGACGTCGAAAGTTTTAAGAATTTGGGAGCGTACTCTTTTGTTGTCGTTTCCTTTCCCAATGACTGTCATACCCGAAGGGTAAAATTTTTGCTGCATGCTTCTATGCCATGTTTTTGGTAATTTATGGGGTAATAAAATATTTCTTAATCAGAAATGCAACTTTTTAACACACACCAGTATTAATAGTGGCCGTTCATTATCATAGCATAGATCAGATTCAAAATGACAAAAGCTTCACATACCAGTATCTTGAAAACCATTTCAACAGGCAAGCAAACAGGAAGAAAAAAAAGGGGTAAATCTTCAGTCCGTTGTTGTTGCGTCCATCCTCAAGTTGATTAAGCAGAGAGCCTTAGGTGAGCTTCCGGTATTTGCCTTCATGGTAGGTCCTTCGGGATGCCATTCTGCTATATGGTGTTCTTTATTTAGATTACTACTTGTATAAATATATAAAAAAAAACGAAAAACTTTCAACATTTGAAAGAGAGTTATTTAGAAGACACAAGTTATTGATATATGGAATGTTGTAGGATGCACGTATGTTTATCACAGCAAGAGTGTGAGTGAACACTATAATTCATGTTATATATTATATTATTGAGATTTATCTTAGCGGGAATGTGAACAAGATGGGTGGGTGGCTTCCTTCTTTGAATATTTAGTACTGAGCAACGGTAGTAAAGGTATTCTCCAGGGCCAAAGTGTGACCATCCTGAGCATTACGAAGAATTTACGATTAGAGGGGAACAATTTACGGTTGGAACTGATTCATTTCTATGTAATTTTAAACCCAAAAAAAATCAAGCAAACAAAAAAGACAATCCCATGATACCTACAAAAGATCAAAAAAAAAAAAAGAAGAATAATTTCTACAATTTACATGCATATCAGCATATAGGGATTTAAAATTATAGAAACATCGTTTAATTTAATTCATTATGTCCTTCAACCTTAATCAGTTAACCTTTAATTGTGATGTAGACATAGATACACAAAAAATGAGATATGGATGGATGCCTCTTTCCTTTTTCTTATTATTTTAAGATTATATATGGTTAAACAAAGGGACGATTTGTGAGAAAATGGCAAAACCCATGGATGATTTGTAACAAATGGAACATGTAAAAAAAAATTATATCCTCACGTGCAACGGCTTAACGGAGATAATCTAATGGACGTTAGTGGCCAAGACTTCCACAAGGGTTAAAGTTCAAATATGACAAACCAAAAGTTCAGAGACGGGCAATTAATTAAAAAAAGAAGAAGGGGGGAGGAGGTTGAGTTGTATAAGTTATTGATGTAAATGGGGTAGTGGAGATATCGTAGAAGATAAATGATTAGTGGTATAAATTAATTTATTAAAGGTGAAATGATAATTTCGCATATAGAATTTTTCAAAATAGATAGTTATTTAAAGGGGAGTTTTTAACTCATGTCAACGATAATAGTTTCTCTTCTTTCGCATGCTTGGTTTTATGCATATAGTTATGTTTATTATGCGTTTATGTTGTTGTTTAATACACCCAAATGAGCTCTTATATGGTATGTCTGTTGGATATGCTCTAAGGTGTGTTTTACTGTATGTTTTTGTCATTTCTACTCTATGATTAATGCTGACATATGATACGCGGTCGATAGGTATGACTACTTACCTTTTACTCTTACCTGTTTGACTGAAGATTTTTATGGAAGCAATCTCTGTATCTTTGGGTTAAAACAAGAGTATTTATATCTTACCTCCCATATATCTTGCATATGTAGAACCAGTTATTTAAAACATTGGGTGAAAGACAAGCATTTGGACTTTTGAAGGTCCAAGTAGAAACAGTTGATATACACCGAAGAAGACGGGTAGACGCGGGCAAATGTTATCATTCAAAATCGTATTCTCATCAATCAATACCCTTTCATTCCTTTTCAAAAACCCTAAAACAACAACCAAAACCCTAATCCCAATTTTCAAAATTTCAACAATGGCTTCTTCTTCTTCATCATGGTCATGTTCAAGATGCACATTCATTAACACAAATTCCACAACACCCAATTGCAAGATCTGCTCATTCTCACAAACCCCGTCACCATTACCATCATCAAATCAAGAAAAATGGTCTTGTAAAGCTTGCACCTTTTTGAACCCATACAAACTATCAAGTTGTGAAATTTGTGGGACTAGAAATTCACCTTTTTCTTCAAGTTTAGGGCTTGAGGATCAAGAATTGGAGGTGGGTTCTTCTTCTTCTGATGTTGGGAATGTTTTCTTGCCTTTGTTACAAAAGTGTAGTAGTACTAATAATAATACTAAAACTAATAAGAGGAAGATTAGGGCTGATAACCCAGTTAAGGTTGATGATGATGCTGTTGATCTTGGTTCGTCTCGTGGGTCGAAATCGGCTGATAAAAAGGTGGCTGATTTAGGTGAGTATAAATCCTGTTGCTGTTTATGATGCTTGTTGGTTGTAGTCTTATAGAGTATGGTATCATTTAATTATGTGCTTCGGAATGTATTCAACTATAGCCCGAAGTATGTATCAGACTTTTATATATTGTTGTTATTGGGAATAAACGCACTAATTGTTCCACCAGATTGGGTAAAGAGTGTGAGTGATTGAACTAATAACTCGCAATCGGAATAGAATTCTTCCCGTAATATACTAGCACAATATATTTCAACCAATGAGATTCTTGGAATCCTACAAGTGGGTATGAGCCACTTGATTCAACAGTCGTGTGCCTATCTGGTGGTATATTTGTTGATTTGACAATTTATATGGATGTCTTCTTTAACAAAATATCACCGGTTACATACAATAACAATTTAATGTTGGGTAACATAATAAAAGTGTTCAATGTTGGGTACACCGGATGCATATAATAGATTTTGGTCTAAAGTTCCTTTTCAGATACATATCCCTTTGAGGCTTTGATAATATGGATTAACAAGCTGAAGATTTTTTTCTCTACATTTCATGGTTAAAGTCTTGATTTTGATTCTGATTTGTGTAACTTTGGGATGGTTGCTGATCATTTAGTTGATTTGGAATGGTCTTGTGACGGTAAAGCATCGGCTGCTTCTGGTGAGTTTGCACTATTGAAATCTTGTAATTGTGTTATTAATAATGATAATCATGTGAGTTTTGGTAATCCAAAGGAGGAAAGTATTTGAATGTTAATTGATCAATAATACAAGTACTTATCTAACATTATTGCTTTGATGGTTACCTGTTGTGGCTTTCATATAATAATGCTGTTGACCATACATTTTCAGATGAAAAAAATCAGCCAAAAGATTTGAGGATGTTGAAGATTTTGAGTTACAATGTTTGGTTTGCAGAAGATATCGAGCTTCGTATAAGAATGAGAGCCATAGGTGACATTATTCAATTACATTCTCCAGATGTCATATGTTTGCAGGTATTTGGTTGCCAAGAAATCTATATTTATATAATGTATATATATTCATTTGAACAAAACTGCACTAGTTCCCTTTATGGTACTTCTTTTATAAAGATTGGAGGCTTGAAGCAGTTTCTTTTTTCTGCAAACTGTCTTAACTTAAATTACCTGTTCACCGTTATCATCTTTACTTGTCAACAACATCAAAGGGAGTTATAGGAATTTTGATTGAAATAAAGTTATGTGCTAAATCATATGTTATGATTGGAATTTTGTAGGAGGTCACTCCCGATATCTATGCCATTCTTCAAAGATCCAATTGGTGGAAGTTGTATAAATGCTCACTTTCTTTTGATATGGCAGTCACCAGGCCATACTATTGCATCCAGGTAGCTTCATTTGCACCACCTTACTACCATTCATTCATCTGCTCATTTTGGTGACTTTATCAATATTTGATGAGTTATATGCTTGCATAAGAACCATATACATGTTTATACGACACACTTTGGCCCCATTTTAGTAGTTGTTTGGATGTGCATCTAAACTTGAGTAGCTGTGTATATTATCCACAGAAGAAATTTTTACTGTAATAAAGGGATAACTATCAAAGTACCTACCTATACCTAACGTAAATCAACTAATTATCATATTTTTCATGTTGCAATAATCACTTTCACAACGCATGGAAAAATGACCCATATGATAATGCATTACATTAATTTTACAACTACGATTTAGTGTCATTTCCTAACCTGCTCAATTCCAGTATCAATATCAACTTAAACCAATTGGTAGATATTTTGGTGTTATGCAATATCTTTCTAACTTATAAATCATGTCGATGCTTCTTTCATTGTGACTAAATACGAAGTTTTACATACCAAAGCCTAACTGCTCATCTTCCAAACAAAAACCATGTTAGTCAAATTCGAGCAACTCTAAGTAGATACTAATATCCTTACAAGAATGTTTTACGAAATGTTCCAAGAATGATCAGAAAGAGCATTACCAAATTCACTGCATACTCAAATATTTAGCAAACAAGTCTTGGGCCTCTAAAACTTCACTACATACAAAAACCAAGTTCTAGCAACACAAAGATATTTTAAAATGACAAGTAGTGGCAAAAAAAAAAACTCACTGAAGAATTCAAAGGTAGACACATGTATTAAACATATAGAGACCATTTCAAAAATTGCAAACTCGTTTTACCTACATGGTACAACCCTCCACCGTAAGAGATAAAACATCAACCTGCAGGCATCAAACAGCCTTAATCTCGTTATCAAGTATCAACTTGTATCACATCTTCCATATGTTTTTCCTACTCTGTCCATATTCTTGTAGCTAAATACCTATTGAAGAGCATCCTGGCTGTAGTGGATAGTGCATGTAATGTGATGTCTATATAAATGAGAATTTATTAAATGAGACCTAAAAGCAATGCTGGCTCTAAAATGTTAACATATGGAGGTGACAAATTAAAGATTGAAAGAGAACTGATATCACAACCCCTGCAAAAGTGGTAAACATAGATATGAGCAGAGGCTGATCCAGAAAAACACTTTGTCGGAGGCATAAACTAGATGTGATATTTTAAGAGGCTAGTGACGTACTGACGTGTCAAATAAGTTCGGGTGAAATAAGTTCAAGACAATATAACTATATATACCAGTTTAAATGCCAAACCATGACACATGTAGCAACTCAAACACCAACTCACACTTTTGCAGTACCTAAATTACAAGATTTCAATATTTGATGAGTTATATGCTTGCATAAGAACGATATACATGTTTATACGACACACTTTGGCCCCATTTTAGTAGTAGTTTGGATGTGCATCTATACTCGAGTAGCTGTGTATATTATCCACAGAAGAAATGTTTACTGTAATAAAGGGATAACTATCAAAGTACCTACCTATACCTAACGTAAATCAACTAATTATCATATTCTTCATGTTGCAATAATCACTTTCACAACGCACGGAAAAATGACCCATATGATAATGCATTACATTATTTTTACAACTACGATCTAGTCTATGAAGTTTGTTTCTGACATAAACTAACGAAATTTGCAGCTTAGCAAATTGCCTGTGAAATCCTTCAGCTGTAAGCAATTTAGTTATTCTGCAATGGGAAGGGAGCTATGCGTTGCAGAAGTTTCGGCTCAAGGTGATACTTCTTTGGTGGTTGCTACAAGCCATCTTGAGAGCCCATGCCCTGGCCCGCCAAAATGGGACCAAATGTACAGTAAAGAACGTGTAAAACAAGCAAATGAAGCCGTTGACTTTCTCAAGAAAAACCCGAATGTAGTTTTCTGTGGTGATATGAATTGGGACGACAAGCTGGATGGGGACTTTCCACTTCCAAATGGATGGGTTGACGCCTGGACTGAACTGAAGCCAACGGAAAGTGGATGGACTTATGATACAAAGGCAAACCTGATGTTGTCTGCTAATAGGAAACTGCAGAAACGCCTTGACCGATTTTTAATCAGTTTACGTGATTTTAAAATGGAAAGTATTAACATGGTTGGTACCAAACCTATACCAGAAGTGACATATATGAAGCAGAAGAAAGGTGGGAAAGAGTTGGAGCTGCCTGTTTTGCCCAGTGATCACTTTGGTTTGCTTCTAACCATGTCTGCACGGTAGCTCTGATGGTTGTTGGTGGGTGTTGTTTTTATATCGATGATCAACAACTAATCATGGGCACATATGCTTGTAGATCACTCGCTTCCACATTTTCTGTGAATCTTTTGTGTGTGTACCCCGGCCATATTACTAGTAACAAGTATCTGGATTTCCCTAATAATCTCTTTTTGTATACTTGGCAAGTATATTATTTGTTTGGAGGTTGGGTTTCTCGGTTGGCTTGTTCTCCAAACTGCCTGCCCCTTATCTATAATCTATAACATCTTTCACAAAATCTACTATTCATTCATTTATTTATCTGCAATTGTTTGCTTGAAAGGAAAGTTCCAGACAAATGGCGTAAGCAACCTATACAAATCAATTCCCCTTTCTTTTTCATCATCTCATCATGTACTCTAATTCTAAACCCAAACTTAATTTATTTTAATGGTACATGGTTTTGCTGGAAAGAAAAGGATTCATTGATTCAAACAATTATATGCTGTCATCGTTTGTAATGTTGTTTTTTAGGTTGTCTTATCTTTTTCTGCTTTCTTCTTTGTAGCCTTCGTTTTTGGTAACACGATAGTTTTAAGTTTGAGTGTCGTTTATCATTAGTTTGATTTTTTTGCTTTTTCGTTGTTGTTAATTGTTTACACACTCCAGAGTTCACGCTTTTGATGTCGAAGGTTACTTGATTTCTCATTCTTAATTTTCATTTGCATTACAAGTTTACTAATTTTTCTACTTTAGATCAAAATGAGTTGAAAAATGTTTCTCATTTTTTTTTAACATGTAGTCTAAGCTGAAGACGATATCATCCATTTTAATAAATCTATCTGATTATATATTTATTTACATTTTTGCTCAATTAAATCCCGTATTATACTTAATCTTTCATGTATTTGATTTAAGTTGAGGTTCTTTATCACCAAGTGATTTTTTCTTTTCTCATGAACACCAAGTGTTTGATATAATTTTTCAACCAATTATTTGTCTGGAATTTTCATTTTCTGTTTTAGTGATTGTGGAAATAAAGTTAAAAAATATTATTACATTGTGTTTACATGTAAGAACTCCTATTTAAACTAAAGAAGAAGATCGGCTGCTGCCAATGACTATTAATTAGTACTAGAATCCTACATTACAAAGTCCATTTATTTAAAGTGCATGAGGTGTTTAGGTAATCCTTTTTTTCTTCTTCTTAATAATCAATTATTCATAAATTTTTTGTATGATTTTCACTCTAACCATGTATGTTCCTTTAAACCTTTCAGCCATTCTTTTTTTTTTTTTTTTTTTATAGCTTAAGATCTTGATTCGCCCTGCTGAGACAGGTGCGTTTACATTAATTAATAATAAATAATCACATATCTAAGTTGCAGGCAAAGAAGACCCAAAACTAATATTTATAGTAAACTTGCATATATTATTTATGTAATTCCTAATGCATATGTGTATTTGAACAACAATGTAATATATATATATATATAATTAAACTAGGAAGGAAGCCTTAGAAGCACATTTAAATAGTGAATTGTATGTAATGTAATCCTCAACATTAACTATATATTTCTCGTTGCTTTTTGTAATTATGGGTAACATTGTGTCATTTGTTTCTTTTTCATACGATTATATGATATGCTTATTTACAATTCTTTAATATATACTAATAATAATAATTAGTTATGCAGCAGAACTAATTCAGATTTGTGAAAAATACTTTTTGCAGGCGGGCAATGGCTAAAGCTAAACAAATGGTTTCTGTTTTTTAGTCTTTTGTAACAGCATTAAGGCCTGGATCCAACCCGGTTTTGATGCACAATAAGACTATGCTATCTCATTAGTAAATTTGCTTTCTTTTTTTTGTTGTTGCATTGATTGATTAGCAATAGAATTTGATTGTGCGAGATGCATATTGTATCTTCATTTAAATAAATGTTGGATGATCTTTTGGTTTTTGTAATATATGTTTCTTACTACTCCACAATTTCGATATCATCTTTTAATAATAATAATCTAAACACCTTATAAAGCATTTAGGAGGTGTCTTAATTTTTAAAATTTTTAAACATTTCCTTATATATCATA
>JAOEHQ010028782.1:1278-13510 GCA_025447715.1 Asclepias incarnata | reverse complement strand
GTTTTATACTTGATTAACCGGTTATTAACCGGTACCGGTTAACCGGTTTCGGTTAATTTTTTTTTTTACTTTAACCGATTTCGGTTATTGCACAGTAATAACCTAACCGGTTAACCGGTTTTGACACCTCTACTCCTAACATACCACATACAAGCCCTTTACATACATATCTTTATCATATGTCTCATCCATATATATACTTTACAATTTTACATATATATATATCTTGACCCTTATGTACAAAATTAGAAAACACAAAGGTTAGTATGAAACAAAGGGGCAAAATTATAAAAACATTAAAAAAGAAGGGACAAAATTGGAAAACCCAAAGTTACTATTCACCAAATAGTAACTTTACTCACAAAAATCCACTATTCATCCATTTGTGTTAATAATAGTATAATTATAAAAAATTTGGTCCCTACCTATCTATTTTTATCTTCATGCCATGACATAAACAAAAATGATTTTATGCAAATTGACGCCACCACCATCTCTAGCCGCTTGTTTTGACAAAAAACTTGAATATTATTAATATTTTTAAATTTGATTTAACTTAAATATTCTAAAAATCATCTAGCGTTGAGCATCGCACGGATAAAATTCTTCGTTTTTTATTATTTATTTTCATAAAGATCCCAATTTTCCTCTTTAACTATCTAAAGCTGTTTCGGATCACACACGATTGCTATTCTGAAATATATATTATGGGTAATGAGTAATAAATTGAAAAAATATCAAAATAGTGGTGGAGGACTGGAGGTTTAAAATAACAATATTCTGGTCTTTCTCCATATTCATTTTTTTTCTTTTAACGGTGAACGAATAAAATCCAGCTATCCGGGATAACTCAATGACAAAGACAATCGCATATAGCCTGCGAAGCGTAGACAGTACTGGGTAGTACAAGTCCACCATCTTCAGACCCGAGGAAAACCGCCAACCGAAGGCCTTCTATAGTAAAATCTGTTGTGACTCAGGTTTAAATCGATAATCTGTGGCCAACCAATTTATTCCATCATCGCCCCCACACTACTACACCAACCTAACGGTGGTCCATATTCGAGTTTTTACACTACAAAACACGACCTTTCATTTTTCAGTGCCAAATATTGATCGCACCTTGTATATCAGTTACATTGCAATTAGATCCTTATTCTACCGACAATTCCCTTTCATCTTACATTATATTGTTAGTATATATACTTCCCATTCTATCCCAATTACATGTTTACATGTTTATTTTTATCGGTTTTGTTTCAAATAAAACAAGTATTAAAGTAAAACAAATAAAACAATCTTTTTTTTAAACCGGAAATCGTTATGCATCATGAAAATCTTCGTGCATCATTGTGTATACTTATGCTTTATGAATCTTCATGCATCAATTTTATAATGATCCAATAGTCAAAATCTTATCTTATTTGTTTTACTTTAATACTTATTTTACGATAACCATTCCCTATCTATAATACTATATAAAGCAAATGACCCCCTCCCCTCTCAAATTATGAATTGATAACCCTAAAATACCTTCACCCTTATTTACTATTCTAAATTTTTCCGCTTGATATACCTATAATACCCTTAATGAATTAATTTACAACATCTATCCATCAACTCCTAAATTATCTACATTATCCCCTTTAGATCAATTACTTTTACATCAATTACATTTACATCAATTACCTACACTTTCCCCGCCGCTACAACCACACCGTCGCCGATACCACCATCGTCGCTGCATGACGCGGACATCCATCTAGTTTTTATCTATGTCAAATTAACTATATATACTTCCAAAAATAGATTATTAAAGTCTTGTTCTATAATTAATTCTTACACACAAAAAATAATTTTAATTTTTAAAACAATTGTATTCAAATACCTTGTCAATTGAAAACATAATGTGTAATGCATTACTTTTCCTATGCGTTGTATTTTTTTGGGGGGCTAGAAATTTAAATTAATTCATCTATATCTTTATCTTTGTATATATTAAAAGATAATTGCTCTAATAGCTTATTAGCCAATCATAACGCTTGATTTCATCAAATTAAAATTTGCTTATGTCATAACTATTATTTAAATAAAATTTTATGGACCGACACAAATTATATTATTTATCTACAAGATATATATATTATTTATCTATAAGTTAAAGATAATGATTAATAATTAAAGAATATATCATTTATACTAAAAACTAGATTTAGTCCCGTGTTAAATACACGGGAAGTTAACGATATTTTTAAAATAAAATGAATTATTAAATAAATGTAAATAAAAAACCTTATAAATTAAAATTTAAAAAATAATAAAAAAATAAAATGATAATTTAAATGTAAAGGAAAAAAAGATATTAAAAGTAAAAAACCTAGTATTATTGGCATTGATAAAATATTGATATGGATAAACTTAATACGTATGTATTTTATATCGTATATTTGGACTGATATATGTTATTTCTGAATATATATGATATATACTTCATATCGAGTTGTATTAATTTTTTTTAAATAACATAATTTAATCACATGTTTAATAACTTAATTTAGAGAAATCGAGAACCGTGATTGGTTTCAATTGAGGTTAGGTCAGTTTTTTATGGGCCCATGTTTTCTAATTTATAAATTTTTAATTATGACATATGTAAAATTAATTTTAGGGATCAATTAAGTTTTTTGATTGGTTAATAAGTGGTTTTATTCTTGTATATTGAATCCAATCACAATGCACCTCTTAACTTGCTTTAGCTTCGTATCTCTCGCCTTACATATGTACATAATGGTTTGTTTTTTTTTCTTTTGAATATAGTTTTGCAATCGATAATAATATGTATAGACTTAAAAATTAAATTACATGGGACTTTCAAGAATTATAACTTATAGTTATCCACATTAATTACAATCAATAGTTATCCATATGTATCTAATTTTTGGACGTGATATACCATAAGGGTATTGTGTTGTGGATAACATAAGGATTGATACGGGTTATATTATCTATTAGTAATTATGATAATAATTAAAAATATAATAATAATGGATCTTTAATATAATGTAAAATTAAATATAAGATAAAGATTAATAAAAAAAATAGAACTATTATAAAGTGTAAATTAGTGATGGAAAACAAAAAATTATAAATTAATGAGACTTTTTCTATAATTATTAATATAATTAATAATTAAAGTTTTTTTGTGGATCTATATTTTTTAATTTATAATTTATAATTATTATTTTTTAAATAACATAATTTAATCACATGTTTAATAACTTAATTTAGTGAAATCGAAAGTTGTGATTGGTCAATTGAGGTTAGGTCAGTTGTCTTTTAGTATAGATTAAGATTAAGATTAAGATTCTATTAAAATTAAAAATGGCTATTCTAATTAAAAAAATCCAAACAAATTTACCCACCAAATATCTATATGGACATAAAATATATTGCAACTAAACATTATTAAATAATTGATTATCTAAATCAAGTGAAACATATGACACATATATGAGAACATAATTATTGTATATTTAACAAAAATAAGTTGTTTTTGTATTACGAACGGTGAATACTCAAAATTTATTGTCGTTATATTATGTCAATATTTTATACCATTAACATATATATTTTAACATTTGAATATACAAGGTTTTTGGGTTATATATATTTAACAATTCATCTTATCTTGAAAATATTGTAAACATCCTGTGTATTTGACACGGGACTAAATCTAGTATCATCTATAAACTAACAACTTATTAACCAATTATAACGCTTGATTTCATTAAATTAAAATTTGCTTATGTCATAACTATTATTTAAATAAAAATTTATGGACCCACACAAATTCTATTATTTATCTACAGAATATATATATTATTTATCTACAAATTAAAGATAATGATTAATAATTAAAGAATATATCATTTATATTAAAAATTCTATTAAAATTAAAAATGGTTATTCTAATAAAAAAAAATCCACACAAATTTACCCACCAAAAATCTGTATGGATATAAAGTATATTGCAACTAAACATTTATATCTATATCACAAATTAAATAATTGATTATCTAAATCAAGTGAAACATATATGACATATATGAGAACATAATTATCGTATATTTAACAAAAATAAGTTGTTTTTGTATTTCGAATGGTTAATACTCAAATATAATTGTCGTTATATTATGTCAAAATTTTATACCATTAATATATATATTTTAACATTTGAATATACAAGGTGTTTGAGTTATATATATTTAATAATTCATTTTATCTTGAAAATGTTGTAAACATTCTGTTTATTTGACACGAAACTAAATCTAGTATCATCTGTAAATTAACAAATAAATTATTATTTTTTATCTATATAAATAACATTTCAAATATAAAACTTTGATAACTATTAATCAAATTGAATAAAAACATAGAGGTAGGGATTAACCAGTGACGGATCCAGGAATATTTTTTACAGGGTTCGCTATTTTAAGATGCTCGGTTCGCTAAAACATATTCCTGGGTTCGGACGAACCCATAAGGGACTATGTAGATCCGTCCCTGGGATTAACTAAATACCAAACCCAAAATCCAAACAAACCAACCCGAACCCAATTCGGTTGATGATTATTCGGGAAAATTTTAACGCCCCCGATCCTATCTGGGACATACACTATAAACTCTCAATTGTCTGGGGTATTAAATTAAATTTTTACTAAAGTTAAAGGGATGTAACAGCAATTTATGTAAATTAATAATCCAAAAGGTATAAAAACAAGTCGTGATGTGGTGCAAAGCATACAACCACAAAAACAGAAAGTGGAAAGATAATATTATGGCATTGGCTTTGTGTTTTAACCCTCTGTCACTGCCATTAAACCATACATTACAATGGCCTACTTCACGGCGGTTCTCCGCCACCTGCTCCGCCGTAGCTCAGTCCGATTCTTCCTCTCAGTCGTTATCGTCGTCTTCAGCGGTCACTCATCGTCCTGCTGTCATTCTTCCGGTAAACTTTTCTCCCTACCAAAATCTCTTAACATTTTGTTGTTTATGTTGACTTTAAGAATAAAAATATAGAAGTAATTCCATGCTTGAGCCGTTACCAATGCCGTTTGGGTCCACATGCAAAGTTAAAAAACACGGGTTGATCCTTAGCGATGCCCAAATCATGTGGGTATTAAGTGAAGGTATTTTACGGTAAAAATAACCCTTATGGGGTGGGATGGGTATCCAATGTGGTTTCTGGGGACATGGTGCCCTCCTTTACCCTTTATAATTGTGTTATTATGAATAGGATTTATCGCCTAAAATACCAAGGATTTTTTTCCAAATGTGCTTTATTGGTTATTGTACAATTTATTTCCTTTTAGGCCATTAGAACTTACCAATGTGTCCCACTTTCACCAACCTACAACCAAATTCTTGCAACATAGGTCCCAAATTTGGTAACATGTGGTCGTCAATTCCTCCAATTCTTATTACAGGTCCCTTGAGATGTGTACATCATGTGCAAGTCACTGGAATATGTGCTGGTTGTCGAAAAACATCTCAAAACTTTCAGTTTCTACGCTGGGCAAGTCAAGTCATAACTTCGTCTTACAAACATTTTTCAACAACAAAATCATTTTTAGGGAGCTACACGTCTCTACTCTCTAGGAACCTGCAATAAGAATATGAGGAATCACATATCATCAAATTTGGAACCTATATCGCAAGAATCCGATTGTAGGAAGGTGAAAGCGTGACACATTTCTAAGTTTTAATAGCCTAAAATAAAATAAAATTGTGCTATGGTCTAAAAGGGACAATTGAAAACGTACGTTGTTATTTTAGCCCATAAACCCTTATGAATATAAATCGAATTTGATACGTACTAGTTGATGTACATTTTGGTGAGACATTTAAACATTGATAACTTAGGAATATATGTATGAATCAAAATATGTATCATGTTATTACATAACTTCAGTAAAGATGAAATGGTGTTCGATTAACTTTACCGAATTCGTGTGGTTTAACCTCATTGTATTTGTGTACACTAAGAGACTAAAGTATACCTCTTTTATTATCATCAACATTTTGAAATGGGATTCCTTAGTTCCAGTCTCTTTGGCTCGTGTTTTGGTGAGTGGTGACTTGATATAGAAGGATTTATAACCTTAGCAAAAGACTTGATGGATGACGCAAGTTGAACATGTAGAGAGAAAGTTGTTAGGAACAACATTCCACCTGGAAAACCTAACAACCATCCCTCAAACCCAAGGCCATCGGGCATCCGCTTGACTGGAGCCATATCAGGGACACCTTTGGTACAGTACTGCAGGATATACTGGAGTCCGTAAACTTATATATTGGCATTTGTTTCTAAAGGAAAAAAACTTTGGATCTCTATTTACAACAAATAGAAAGTAATCCTTCTCAGAGCATCACCCGCAAAACTGCCTAGTAAATGAATAGTGTAAATTCAGATAGACATCGACATGTAGCTGTGAAGGAATTCCATTGCGGTTTCATGGTTGTCTAAATACATTCTGTTAGGGTAGTGTTTTGTCGGGACTAACAGCTTGTAATAGCCTTGTACTATGATTCAAAAGCACACATAGGTTCTACATGAAAACAGCGAGTAAAGAGTTCCATTTTGATGTTTCTTACTCGAATTTTCCAAATTCATGACATAATTGTTGTCTGAACTGATAATTTTAGAGTAACAAAGTGGTTGTTCTCTGATAGTATCAATGCCCAAATATATATGTTAAATTAATTAATCTAAAACGTTATAATCTAATATCTTTATGGGTTGACAGGGCTTAGGAAATAATACAAGTGACTATCAGAAATTAGCATTGACTTTACAAGGATATGGTGTTCCAACTGTGGTGGCCAATGTTTCGAGAGTCGACTGGCTGAGGAATGCTGCTGGCTTGGTTGACCCTAATTACTGGCGAGGCACACTCCAACCTCGCCCTGTTCTTGATTGGTACTTTCGTATTTTGAGCTCTATGGTTCAACTTCTTTCATGAGTTGTTTTCAATAAAGCTAAATCTACTGTTGGCAGGTATTTGGATCGGGTTGACGAGGCTGTCAATGAAGCTTTGAAACAATCTAAAGGTTCATATTTTTCTTCTCCATCTTTGACTTCAGTGAATGTTCAAAGTCGAATCAATCTTTCTGCTGGTTCCAGTATGTAATGCGACGTTCAAATAAAACATGATTGCCAAACCATAATCTAGCATAATGAGTAATATAACTTAGTTAGTTTAAGCTCCCAGGGTATTTTAGAAATTTATCTACGTTTTGCATTTATTTACAGTAAGGATCTTAAATAGTAATTGACTTTCTCAACCATCATGCTTGCAATCATGCCAGAAACACTATAATTTATAAGAGCAAATGATTTAGAAAGAAAAAAATGTGTAAATGATAATGCAAAGAAACCCATCATGACCGTTTCTTTGCAACAAAAGCCAATAAAAAATACGAATTTGTTAGATATGGAAAAGAAAATGCACAAAAAATCCTATCATATATACTTCTTGACACTTCATGATGGTTTGTTTTCAAGTTGTTATTAAACTATCCTTCCTCCATGACACCCTTCATTTACAATATTACATGACACGTTCCAATCCTGTGTTGATAAGAAAAACAAGTGATTGATAGCCAGCTTTCACTTTCTTACAAAGAAAAATAGTAGGGACCGATACTCTGACGTTGTGAATCCTTTGGATCAGACCCTCATGCATATTTGATTTTCCCACTGTAGGTGGTTCCTTGTCGATTATTGGACACTCTGCAGGAGGGTGGCTGGCTCGGGTGTACATGGAAGAGTTCAGTCAGGCAAATATTTCGTTGCTTCTCACTCTGGGATCTCCTCTTCAGTATGTATTACCAAACGAAATTTTGACTCAAGTCTAAAAGTATAGATGGTGCTTAAAAGTTTACACTCTCTTCTCTCTATAATGTAAATTTTAGACCACCACCAAAAGGGTTGCCTGGAGTTGTTGATCAAACAAGGGGTTTGTTGAATTATGTAGAGAAAAACTGCAAGAAAGCTGTTTATACTCCAGAACTGAGATACGTCTGTGTTGCAGGAAGGTATATTACCGTATAAAATATAAGATTGTTGGTTGGTTTGTCATTTCATTTTTATTATGTGTGCACCAACTTCAATTAGCTAAACACCTTAAAAACTGTACATCCACTGTGACGAAAATCAAGGAAGCTGTTTGGACGATATATTTAAGATATTGCACTAGTAATCACACATTTCTCTAGCCTGTCTAATTGGAATATGTTAATTTCTCAAAGAAGAGTTCAAACTTCAAACTGAAATTGCACACAAGATAGTGACGGAATTTGGGTAAGTTGCAGGTACATCCAGGGGAGTCGTCTCTTTGGTAACGCAGATCCTTCCACAACTATTCCAGTTGCCATTGAGCAAACTGTTCCTGATGACATTATTGCAAATAATACAAGCACCATAACATCAAATGGTGCTACATTTCGCACTCGCTTCGTTGGTCAAGGCTATAAACAGGTAATGCTTCATTTCCATCCATCTCACCTATCCAAAAACCAAACATCAGTTGTACTGTACAACTAGAGGTACTAAAATAGGCAGGTCAGACGGTTGGGTAACAGTTCAAAACAAGTAATTTTATGTTATGGGCCAAAACAGGCTGGGTTGGGTGGATCGGATAGTATCGACCCAAAAGCATTTCTCTTCAATTTTTTATTTTTAAATAATTAATTTTCAAATATGATTTCAGCAAAGTATAAACTCCTATAACAACAATAGTAAATTTTATCTGCATAAATATTTTAGAAAGTTATTTGCATTTTAAACAATTTAGGCGATGTTTGACCCGTCTGACCCAATGCAGGTACATTTTTTGAATTTCACCCACTTGACCCATATGAGACAGTGGCCCACTAATTGATAAATAGTTCGAACCTTTTAGAAGTAAGTTAGAACTCCCATATCTTTACTTTAGGCTTAACAAATCGCTATCCTCAATACAGGTGTGTGGCCAGGCAGACGTATGGGGTGATGGAGTTGTTCCAGAGGTATCGGCTCATCTGGAGGGTGCTTTAAACATTACTTTGGATGGGGTGTATCACTCGCCTGTTGGTTCAGACGATGAATCAAGACCGTGGTACGGCTCACCAGCTGTCCTAGAGCAATGGGTACACCACCTACTCAACTAGTAATGTATTACCCTGTATTAGTGTATATATTATTATAGTGTACAGATTCTTTCCATGGAAATGAGACAATTGTAAATCTGAGTGTTCCACCAGAATAATTAGTCTTACATAATGCAGTAAATTTCTCTGTGATTTTGAAATTGAAGCTGTAATATATTTTATATAGTGTCAAATTCCAAGACATGTCGACATCTGCATCAAGAGCTCAAAAAGCCTGTATCATTGTCTACATGACTACATCTCTGTTAATCAAAAACTAGATCACATTTCACAGAAACATCATGTAGAGATCCGGCAAACTCCGATGAATACTTAAATGCATATAGTAGGCCCGTGAGACGAGTAATTTTTAATTTGAGCAATGGTGCATTTACAGAATGACTTGGAAATGGACTTTCCTCATAACAAGGCAACTAATCTATGCATTGATATCTCAGCAAAACCACATGTACATCCTCAATAATTCAAAAGCATACAGCACATAAGGTTAAACTATCGGTGGCAATTTGTATCGAGTCAATTCAAATTATGTTTTATCTTTAACAAGTCAAACTGGTTAAAAAGATTTCCCTTAATAGAAAACAGGTCAAATGGGTTAAAAGTTGACGAAGTATGGTTTTATAAATAAAACGTCCTAAATTATTTTGGAAAGAAAAAAACAGTAGCAAAAGTATTTTACACACTGAACATTTACAAAAATATGTTAAGAGATTTGGACAAATTGCATTTTGGCTCAATCTGATCAGTTCCAACCGGCACAAAACTTCAACCTATTACCCAAAGTCCTCCGAACCACCCAGTATACCACTTCTAGGTCATGCTAGCGGAAACATTAACCCAGCATCTGGTACAACAGTCATGTTGCTATATTCTTATTAAAAGTTGGTTTTAAACAAGAATGTAAATCCAAAAGTTCATCATTATATGATATATCCCATAGGGGTGGATATGCAGCATATTGGGACCAGTATTTCTTGCAAAATTGGGATAATACCAAAACTGGCCGAACTTTGAACATGTTATACCAAACCAAACCAATCCTTGTCAATTTGTCACCAAGGAGGTTGACTAGTTTGGCCTGAATCATGCATAGTTTGTTTATTCAATACGCAGATTAAAGCTACGGTCGTAATGTTATTAATCTGGCAATCACACTTGGAGATGGCTTATCATCTAACACAGCTAAAAAAACTAAAAGTGAAATAAACTAAACATTCACAATCTGAACATGTACACCATTCAGTCATTCACTACACCTAATTTCTGGAACAAGAAAATGATATTCATCGTTCAAGAGAAGTCTTCTCAACACTCTAGGCCATCAAAAGGCATAGAAATTAAGTTTGAGAAGCTTGATTCTGTTTCTTACAACTTCTAATATAAAAATCCAGCTAAAAGAGTGCACTTCTAGATTAAAACAAAATATCAACAACAAGCAGCCTAAATGTCAGCACAAGTGATTAGAAATAGACATCTCAAATTGCCGGTCAAGTTGATTTCACGAAATGAGGAGCTAGCAACTTCGCAATCTCTAGAAAACCAACTTTGTCCTTCCCGTCAAATATAGTCTTCAGCTTGTCATCACAGATTATCTCTTTCTTATTTGTTGGATTCTGCAAGAAAATTTTTCGTATGTCACAACAAAATACTGGGGAAAGGTGGAAACAACCATTCAGATTATACAAATCTCTGTTGTATGAAAACAGAGGTTATAAATGTTTCCTAATAGCATGAAACGAGAGGTGTTTTAGTTTTTCAAATAGCTCACAGACACTTTCATTAAACTGTGGGCCCTATCACACCATATATTTAACTTTGGCGTTAGGGCTCATATTATACAGAACCAGGTCTTCATGAAGGTGGTCTCTTGTAATCACTCACTATCAACTTGGTTCAAGATAGTTACCTAAAAGATATATATCACTCACTATCAACTTTCTTTATCGCTAATTGGTTCAAGCTCAACAAATACATTATGTACACCACTCACAATCAAGACTTTTAACTGTTATTGGGTATAAAAGATAGCATTCCTACACGCAGCGTCAAACCCAACTGAGATCCACATAATAATAGCTACACTACATTGTAAAAACATAAAAACTCTAACATGACTTCACATAACCTGATAGCAATATCCAGATACACCGTCAATCATTCAGTTAACTCCACTCATCCCATATAGCCTATTGATGTGCTTAGGCTCTGAACATTATTAATAAACCAAATATAAAAGTCCAGTAAAAATGTACACGACGTGTCCAGAATGGCTTCATACAGCTTTGGGCAAGTGTTTGCGAAGTATCTTATAGGTATTTTAATGATCTAAAATTTAGCCATTTGTGATCCCTAAACGCAAGATAGCATAATCCCCAATCTCGGTTATAAAACTTTTGATTTTAGAATCAGTTTGAAGATTTAAAAAGATGTTTTTACTGAATGAGTAGAGGTAGATATGAAGACGAGGAGATAGATACACTTTTGTTCCATTTCGTTTTTATAGTAAATATAACATATGACACACCAGTACACTAACATTTCTCTTATAAAAGAGGAATTTGAAACCAGTGTTGGGCTGTTGGCCACTTTCATCCATTGCCAAGTACCAGATGAAAATAATATAAAAATATGCATATTGCAGGATTAATCCTTTCATATAACACGTCCCACCCACATCACATTGCAAGGTAATTTAAGCATGAGTTTTCCAAAAAAGCAACAGCAATCATATAAGAAGTATTAATAGAAGTATGATATATGAGAATCATGTATAATCGTATTCTTTTAAAAGCTAATGCTCTACGTGTGTATTTTTCCAAGCACACAAAGAGATCCATTTATGAATAAACCGACCAGGTGAAAAAGTACTAGCAGAGTTGATACTCTATCCAACCTTACATTCAGTGCAGCATCCATAAATGCTGGATACAACCAATAACAAAAGGAAATCATATTTGCTCACAGGACACGTAAAACAATCTCAAAACGTAGCTTACAGAGGTCATTTTGATGAAAATTT
>JAOEHQ010028771.1:0-13511 GCA_025447715.1 Asclepias incarnata | reverse complement strand
GGGTTTAGGAAACCCCTCCAAACCGTCCCCTATTCCTAATCCAATTAGGAATCTTCTAGATTTTTCCAATTACAATTTTTAGTCCTTCTCTGTTAACGCTGTTAGTTATTTACCATTAACTATTAAAATTTAACGAACGGTCGTTGGTTAATTTCGTGATCATATTAATTAAGAAATTAATTAATATAAAATACATTTGTGTCGAGACGTGTGACCCCGTAGGCTTAAATACTTTCCGAACATACGTTTATTTTACGTGATCATATTCCTACATTAGCAACAAGTGATAGTGGTTGTGAATTATATTTTTTCGTTTCATGACTCTTTTTAGTTATAATAATAAAACTAATAGTATTTGGTAAAATGAATTATTATGTGTTTAAATATAAATAATTGGATGTAATGAATGGTTGGGATACAAAATAATAAGACGAAAGATAAGTAATTGAGAATTTGAGATTAAAGTTATGAGTTGTGCGAAACACAGGTACTTTGTAAAAAAAAAATTATTGTATCGTTTGTCTACGAATATGATCAGTTATTTTGTATCTCGACAAGTAGTCGGGGTTTTAATATCGTTGTTATATATGAAACGACAAACAAAGATTCCGTCAAATTACACAAACGTCGTCAATAGAAAAACCAAACAAAACAATTGTATATGTGTGTGTGTGTCAACATATACACCGTACGTAACTGCTGATCGCGTACAAAAAAGAATCTCAACCATTAGATCAACAATCAACGGTCACAGATGGATTCCCTCTCCTCTATTCGAAGTGCGATCGATAAAACCTGAACATTTGAGAGTTGCTATAAAAACAGCTTTCATCAAATGAAAGCAAAAAAAAAAACAAAACATTTCTTCTTTATGCATAACAACATCACCTTCACCTTCATCTTCTCATTCTCTCTGCCTATATATTTCTTATATATAATAATAATAATAATAAATCAGAATTCATAGAAATAGAATTCGGTGAGTGATGAAATAATGTTGAAGTTGTTACATTACATTTGATTAACTACAAAACATCAGATTTATATCTATATGTATATACACATATACATATAGGTTTTGTTTTTTGTTAGTTAAGAATAACATAACAGAGCAAATATATATATGGATATGGATGGGATGTATTTGATCCGATTGTTTGAGTTTTGATTTACACGAAAAATATGATGCTTGAAATATATAAGCGAATTGGGAACAAGACTTTGAAATTGATTTTGTTAATTGTTTGATGTTGTTTGTGTGCAGATTGATATGATTGTATGAAGAAAGGAGGATATTGTTTAGAAATTACTAAAGTGGATTCAGCTTTTGGATTGGATTTTAAATCAATCAATCAATAGAGATAAAATTGTAAGTTTATATTATACATAGGTTGTTTGTGTAATAAAGAGTTTTGCATTGTTTGTTGTTGTTGTTGTTATTGTTGTTGTGTATTGGATAAACTAATGATGTTCTGTTTTTCAGGTTGATTTGTGTTCTTTCTATATATATGATTCCTTCATATTTTTGAGGAGGATCATAGGATTGCTCTTGAAGAAGATGATGATGATGGTGATGAAACAAAGTAATTATAGTCATATTATATATAAATCTATAATTATAAGCTTTTATTTATAGTTTCTTGTTTTTCTCATTCTCAATCTCACAATTTTAGCTTAATTAATCCTTCATTTTTTACTTCTGTTTTGCAGTTTCATCTCTATTGATTCATCATTGAGATTTCTGTTTTTTGACACACACACACACAAACAACATCAGATTGAAGAAGTTTGAAACAAGTTTTTAAGGTAATAATGCTAAATTAATGATCATGTTTTCTTCTTTTTTTCCTTTATCACTTTTATTTCAATTCACTCATATATACCCCGTCTTTGACGAGATTAGATTTCCTCGTTTATTTAAATTCAATCTCATGTCATGATCCTTCAACTTTCTTACATTTGAATTTTCATGTATAAAACATCATGAGAATCTTCACATTTTTATTGAACGAATATAATTGTGTAATTGATCGTGATACAATTTTTTTTTCTTTTTAAATTTTGGATCTAATTTTCATTTTTATTTGAATATTTTCTGTAACTATGGTTAATAAAAAGCATAGTAGAGTATATGAAAGTAAACTAACTATGGTTACTTTAAATGGTTAACGTAACAGGTGCATTATTAAAGATCAAAAAATATAATGGACAAGAATAACTCTTTATTGAGAGATAGATCTCATCATAATAAAACCACTACAAATAATAATAATAATAATAATAATACAACCACCAATACGACGTCGTCTTCTTCGGATTTCGTATTACAGTGGGGAAACAGGAAACGTTTACGCTGTATGAAATTACAACAACAAGCAGCAGCAGCAGCAAAGGATAAAGAACCTCCTGCGGTGTCCGCCGCTACACCGCCGCTAATAGGCCAACGGTCAATCACACCACGGGCTGATCATCACCGGAGGGTTGTAAAGTCACCAAATCAACAACAAACTAAAGATTCCGTTACTAACGCCGGTTACATTAATCTGCGCCAACGTTCAGCCTCCCCTGCTCATCGAGTGCTCAGGTATTTCATTCTTTTTCTCATTTTTTTTACTTATTTCTAGTATATTTATTTATTTATATATTAAATGAGATTTATTAATTCTTTTGTTTGGTTTTAATAAGATATATAAGTTGAAAAAAATATATTGAAAGAAAAATATTAAAGAATGTTGATAGAATATAAATTTATAAAAAGGAAATTATATTTTGTATTTAAATACATGCGACATGTCTTTTGAATGACTTTTATATCTTTACTTTTGTTATTTTTTTTTTGTCTATTGTTTGTGGTATAGGGAATAAATTATTTGGTTATTTTAGCTTTTTTAGGAATAAAAAATTTTGATACTAGTATGTAGTATTAACTAAATTGTACTTATTTTATTTCAGATAGCGAAAGTCAACTATTTGTTTGCTTGGTTTTGTCAATTTGTTTTACTAGCTACAGTACGTGTTCAAAACATTGTTAATATCGGATGTAGAATTATATGAAATGTTACTATAAATCATAAGGACCAGTTACGTAATATTGTTATATTAGTTTTCATGCCTGTCTGATGGACGGGTGCGGTTTTGAAAGATATCCCTAGCTAAATAAATTGATAACTTTGGTAAAGAGAACAAAACAAAAAATATAAAATATATATTTCATCAAATACCATATATGCATCCAAAAAAATTAAACTGTAAAGCATAATTTTAATTAAAATTCAACTGTTAAATCAAAATCATAATTCTGATTAAAAAGATATGCCTAGCTAAATAAATTGATTATCAAGTCCATTAATATTAAATTTGATTATCAAGCTTGAATTGAAAGTTTGGGTTTGAGTTCGAGCCCGACAACCTACCAACTCGGTTGGATTACATACATGGACATGTAACATAAAAGTTAGGGTCATGGTTCATATCGTAGACCATGTCCTTTCAAGATTTATTTTTTCTCATAATCGATTAGTGAAAGTTAATAATCAGTCCGTTGTCTATATGGCAATTGTATGGGATATATATAAAAATGAACAAAATAAAAATATGAAAGAAAAATACTAGGAGCTCATCTATCGAAATATTCATGTCTTTTTGTTAAAAAACCGTAGATATGATTATAACAACAAATGTCTTTTTGCATTAAAGAATACTAGAAGCTCGTGTATCGAAATCTTAAATTATTATAACGTTGTTATCACTCCGACCAAATTGTTAAAGACTATTTGCCATCTACTAAGGGATGTATCCGTCAATTTGCATATTTAAAAATTAATTTTTTCAATATCATGGTGTAATCTTTATATTACAGATAACGTAGCTATCAGTTCTTTAATAAATTTATAAGGGATAGTGAAAAACTCACAATATATTTTTGTCATCTAAAACATGCACAAGCAGTTACAACAATTTTTTATTCAAGTAGTTATACATTGTGCAATAACGTGTTTGTACTTATTGTAGGTGTCAAAATTATGTTGGTAGTTTATCACTACCCCTTGTAAATTTATTAAAGATTATCTGTAATCCCTTATAAAGATTACACCATGATAATGAAAAGATTAATTTTTAGATATACGAATTGATCGATATATCTCTACAACTTAAATATTAATTAATACTTTATATATTTAGTTAAACTTTTCATTTCTCCAATTAACTCATTTAATTTATTTTTACTTATATATTTTTAATTTTAATTAAGAAAATCATAAATATGACTTATAAAAAATAAATGAACTTTGTTGTAATTAAAAACATATATAAAATATTATAATCTAATTATACGCTAAGTTATTAAAAAAAAAACTATATTAATATTATTTTTTAATTTTTTGATAAAATTTCTGAAAAAATGAATGTAACAAATTATGGATATTTTTCCGTTACTAAATCACATGAAACAATTACCATAAAAATCATTGAATATCGTTAACGAATAATATTTATCCTGCCGCATAGCGCTGACAATGGATTAGTTTTAAGTTTGTGTTGACGTGAAGTCTTTTTTTCTTTTTCTTTTTTTATCTATATGGCTTTTGAAAACTACGTACAACTTACAACAAACAAACAAGTTTGTTGATTATTGAATTGTCAAAGTTGCCCTTACCAAATACCAAAATACTATGTGTAAAGTGGATGGGAATTTGGTTACAGCCAATCAAATCACTAAAACCAATTTTAATATTCTTTGTTTTACTAAATTCTAACATAATAAAAACCAATTTTAATCTTTGTGTGACAATTCTTTGATAATTATTTTACCCAAGTATATTTTATATACAGATGCCTATTGCATGACTAAAGTCTAAATTCAATGTTTTAAAAACCGGATTTTTCATCGAATCGGCTAGTTAACCGCGAACGGTCGAACTGGTCGGACCGGTTGAACCGGGGTTCAACCGTTTGGTATTTTTTTATTTTTTTTTTAAATGCTACTAAACTTGTTACAATTCATTCAAAAACTATACAAAATAATTATAATTCAAAAAAAATATATGTTTTAATGTTCACAAACAACTAAATATAACATTAATGTATACACATCATTATAAAAATTTTAAAAATATAAAATAAAAATACAAAACCGGTTGAACCGGAAAAACCGGCCGGTTCGAACCATTGAACTGGACCGCTAAAAAACCGATATCCTGACCGCGCACCGATTCGACCGGTAGAACCGGCAGGTCCGGTCCGGTTTTTAAAACATTGTCTAAAATAGTTTCCTAATATATTGCTCCTTCCTATTCTCCAAGATGTTATTATATCACCCACTCCTTTTGTGAAACTATCTTTTGCTATTCATTTTACAATTCGGACGTGTTGTGTTCGTTTGGCAATGTCTATACATTTAATCTTTTACATTCGTAAAATATTATTAAAGTATTTGGCAATATAACAATTCTGTTTAGATTAAAACAATTTGAAAAA
Source organism: Asclepias incarnata (assembly GCA_025447715.1). Taxonomy (NCBI): domain Eukaryota; kingdom Viridiplantae; phylum Streptophyta; class Magnoliopsida; order Gentianales; family Apocynaceae; genus Asclepias; species Asclepias incarnata. Next base: position 8,033 of record JAOEHQ010028771.1, on the reverse strand, counting down.
TTAAATAATTTTCCTATAATTTATTATATTATATTATATGGGTCGGTCTGGTTATTATAAAACAAGTATTATTGGAAAACAAATAAGATAAGATCTCGACCATTGGATTAGGATAAAACTGATGTACGAAGATCCATCGAGCACAAATATATACTGAGGTACAACGATTTTTAATTAAAAGAATATAATTGTTTTATTTGTTTTACTTTAATACATTTTATTTCAATCAAAACCTATATTATATTATGGGAAAATGTTATATGCTGCTAACATCACCCTACTGCACACACATAAATATTTTAATGATAAAAGGGGGACCCCCTGAATTTAATGTTTCCCCTCACAAATATTCACAAACATCACCTAACTATATACTGTTAACATCATATAAGTTATCCCCATTAATAAAAAGAGATTAATAATAAAAATAATACATTAATAAAAATCTAAAAATACATTAACAATCATCTTAAAGACATATTAATAATAAACCTAAAAATACATTAATAATAAACCTAGATAAACCTAAAACACAATAATAATGAACTAGATGATGACATTTTTAGTATGGGACCAAAGGATTCTCATATATTTATCTTTTTTGACGATGACATTTTTGGATGATACCAATTGATATAGATATAGGGAAAAAATGGTTAAAAAAAAAGTTGAAGACTTTTAATTTTTATAATCATGTTACATGTCTAATTTTCATCCACACAAAATCTCAATTGTTACACTCGTTAAACGACATTAATAGTTAGAAATTATAATAAGAATTTCATAAAGGGGTTTTCCCAATTAAATGGGTTTCCTCCAGTTAAATTGAGTGTGAGCAAAAATTCTCCCAGACCGCAGACAAGAGTTTTCTCGAAAATAACCCAGTTTCTTTTATAATTAAAGATGAGTATATGAAGAGACAATACCGTTGAACCCAAATTTACAGTTAAAAAAAAAATCGTTTCTAAAAATTCTTTTTTCATCTTCATCATTTCTCTTCCTTATGACATGGGTTCTCTCCCATTCCATTTTTTCTTGATGGTTCTCCTTCTCATCTCATTGGTAGTTACACCTTTAGATTTATAAAAATTTCACAAATCTTTTTTTATTTCTGTTTTCATTCACAACCCCAATTTTATAAATTTGGGCTCAACGGTATGCCTCTTCGTATACCCAACTTTGTTTCTTCGTACCCAACTTCAAATTTATAAGAAACCCATTTTTAAGAAAACCCATGTCTTAATTCGTATACCCAACTTCAAATTTATAGGAAACCTCATGATTTCAACCCCAAATATCAATCGATCATATATCACCCATAATCAACATTGAAATTGAAAGAGGTGACAAATACCCTGTTTTTTTGTTCTTAAGAAAGAAACTACACCAAAAAGAAATGACACTCTAAAACACAATCAAAAAGCAAGCTGATCTATTTAGAGGGGACTTATTTTCATCTTTTTATTTTTAATTGTACCTCTGTATAATAAATAGTTGTATACCATAGATAAATTAATATACATTGAGGGGTGAAAATAAGAAAAAAGAGATGAAAATAGGAGGACCTCTATTTAACCCCTTTAAAAAAGGGTATCTACACCTTTTTGTCATTCACAACAAATGTATATATTATAATGGACATAGCATTACTGTTACTAAAAATTGTCATAGATTTCACCCCCTAAAAAAAACCTTTTTTTTTCCCGCCCTTTTTGATACACAATTCCCAATTCCCATTTTAATTGTACGTGCTATAAAATCCCCAATTACAACTATAGTTTTATTTATTTATTTTTATTTTCTAAAAGTATATTTCAAAAACATTGTTTGGCGAGAGTAGAGATGTCACAACCATCTGTGGTAGTGGAGACAGAGAAGAATACGAAGAAAGAAGAGGATCCTGTTAAGAATGAAGGTGGTGGTGAGTTGTTGTTTTGTGGCGCCACTCGTTGGGACTACACTGGCAATCTCAATATGTTGTCGGAAGGTAACTTGGTTTCTCCTACACGAATCCGGTCTCTAGTTGGGATCGACATTCGTTACGTTGCTTCGGGTTGTGGTAAATAATTTTAATCCTTTTTTTTTTCTCTTCATTTACATGGTTTTAAATTTTAGGGTTTTGCTATGTAATTGCATTCATAAAATTTTTGTATATTAAACCACTAGTTTGGTGGCCTAGTGGTTGGACACGAGGTCATGTTCAATATTTGACTCTTTAATAAAATATACCTAGTGATCACAGATGATCACTTGCTCTGATTCCGGCTTCATAGAAGCGAGTCAGCTCTTCGCAAAGCGAGTGAGACACCCAAGGTTACCAAATTGTTTTTTTTTTTTTGTATATTATGGTTAGAAAATATAAGGATGCGTTTAGTTATAAAAAACTTTTTCCAATTTAATTTTTCATTTCATTTTTCAAGGAAATGAAAAAGGTTTGAACTTTGAAGTCGTGTTTAGTTGCAAGTTTGGAACCACAAAGAGTTTTCCATCTCTAAAACATAGTTTCTATTTTTGTAAAAAATTATTTTTAAAAAAATCACATTTGAACATGTTTTTTGTTTTCCATATTTTTCTTGAAAATTTTGTAATAAAACACTCCTAATTATTTAGGACTAAACATACCTACGTTTCTGGTTTTAAATATAAAATACAAGTGTACCACTTAACATATTAGTGAAAACCCTAAAGTTTAATCCATCAGACATTTTTTTTGGTAATAATATTTGAATATTTTGTGTAGCATCTCGTCATTGTGTGGCATTGGGTGTGGATGGACGTTGTTACACTTGGGGACGAAATCAGGCAAGTTTAAAGTTTTAAACTTTTTTTCCATTTTCATGTGGGTATTTATACTCTATGTGGAAAATTTACCTTGTTGAAACGGGCTAGTTTTGGTTTTTAGAGTAGAGAAAATTTGTTCACATACCAAAGGGCCTTTGGCTTAGTGGTATTTGATATAAGAAAAAGATATAAAAACCAAAATGGACCACCAGTATGTTGACTATGTTCTATTCTATGTCATGTAAGGTTTAGGAGAAATACAGTAGTTTCTAGGATCTTGGTGTTAACACATGGCTGATGCAACTTTTTCTTTTTTCACACCTTGATGCATCCAAAATTATTGATGCATTTGCAAAAAAGGTGCATATCGTAATCCTTTTTATGCTTTCTACCATTAGGAGACTTCTCTTATGATGCTTTCTCTTTTATGACATTAATCCTTTTAACTCTTTGGGATAATTCAGCATATCAAGTTTTTGATGTTAAATGCTATTATAGGTATGTTTTTTTTGTTATTTTTTATTAGTATTTTACCGTATTATTAATGCAGATAAAAGAGACGAGCCCGACAGGTATGACTACCTACTCATTACTTTCCCTCTTGTTCCTTACCAGTTTTGGCCGAAGGTCCTTGTGGAAACAGTCTCTTTACCTTCGGGTAAAGGCAAGACTATGTACATCTTACCTCCCCCATATCCCGCTTATGCAGGGATTGGGTACCGTTGTTGTTGTTGTTGTTGTTGTTGTTGCATATAAAAAGTGCCGAATTTGATAAAAATGCATCTCCGGCCAAACACACTTTACATTTATTGTTGGTCGACGGGCCACTGTATGTAGAGAACTATCACAAAGATATTATGAAACTTATGTTATCATTGACTGGAAGAACATTAACAATATGTACGTGGTTTTATAAGTACGAAGATGTCAATTCAATTCCATATGAACACAAAATAACAACAACGTACAAAAAAAAAGATATCATGACATTAGTAGCGGCTCGAGGGTAAAGCAAGGGACCCTAAATTTTAAAAGCCATGTGTTTTTCTTTTCATGTTCATTTTTTAATTGTAGTCATAAAGTTCCATAGAATATCTACTTAATTTATCAATGTTCCACATTGATCATTGTAACTTAGGTTTTTGCCACATATAAGTCGTTGGGTAATTCGATGATTCATTTAACAAGTTGATTTGATGATATAAATAACATGATACATATGAACATAATTAAACTACAAATTATAAAGAATGATTAGATAACGATTTCTATAGAATATATACATCATTTTCCTTTTGTCTCATATTGATTATTATCATACTAAAAAGAAGTTATAAATGGATCACTAAAAGTTATAGTAAACGGGTATTTGGTGCAAATGGGTATTTGGTATCCTTTCTTCCGCCAGATCGTCTGTTTTAGTAAACGGGTCTCCAACTGATGATTTTCAATGTTTCAAAGGGATGAGACAAGGTGACCCGGTATCTCCCTTTCTTTTTCTGATTGTTATGGAAGCCTTCTCGGTTATGATTAACAAAGCAAATAGGGCTGGTACAGTTAATGGCATCAAACTGTCGGAGGCTGGTCACTCCATCTCGCATCTCCTGTATGCCGACGATTGTGTTTTGTTGGGGGAGTGGTCGGCTACAAATGTTAAAAATGTGGCGCGATTGTTAAGGGTCTTTAACATTGTTTCCGGGCTTAAGATTCATCTGGGTAAGTTGAAAATCTTTGGTATTGGAGTGGAGTTTGCTGAAACTGTTAACTTGGCTGAGAAGGTGAAGTGTGCGGCGGGCTCGTTACCTTTTGTGCACCTCGGGATTCCAATAGGGGCCAACATGAACCGGGTCTCTAACTGGAACTTTATCTTCGACATTTTCAAATCTAGATTGTCAAGATGGAAAGCCAACTGTCTGTCGATTGGTGGAAGAGTTACATTGTTAAAATCGGTACTTGAAAGTCTCCCCACTTACTACTTCTCATTGTTCAAGGCGCCAGTTAAAGTGATAGACGGGTTAGAAAAAATTATGAGGCGTTTCTTGTGGGATAGTTCTAATGGTAATAAGAAAATTTGTTGGGTTTCTTGGGATAGGGTAACCTCGCCTATCAATATGGGCGGGCTTGGTTTGTCTAAACTCAAAGATTCGAATTTGGCTTTGCTTGCTAAATGGTCATGGAGGTTCAAATGTGAAGCTTCAAGCCTTTGGAAGGAAGTGGTCTCGGTGATTCACGATAAAGGTAGAAGCTGGGGTTTTTTACCTGTTAACAATTTAATAACAGGGACTTGGAAGAACATTGTGAAGGCAATACACTCAATTAAAATTAATGGCTTGGGAGTTCATCAGGTTCTGAAGGCTGTGTGCGGTAACGGGGTCGATACCCGGTTTTGGTTGGATGCTTGGATTGGCAACGAGACGCTAAAAGACAGGTTCCCGCTCCTGTTCAAATTAGAGAAGGATAAGAAATGCCGTGTCAATGACCGTTTTGACAGGGTGGTGGGCAGGTTTTCTGGTAAATGGAATTGGTATAAAGAGCCAAGTAAGATTGAGGAAGTACATGAATGGAAAGAGTTGTTCTTTGTTTTAGGCCAGGCTCGACTAAACGATGAACCAGACAAATGGCTGTGGGCTGGTGCTAATTTTAACGTGATGTAGGTCAAAGCGATAAAGGAATTCTTGCAGAACGATCTCGACTTCAGCGACAGAGATGTGTTTATTTGGTCCCCATGGATCCCCAAGAAGATTAATATTTTTATGTGGAGATTAGCCATGGATCGTATTCCCACGGTGGAGGCGTTAAAAGCACGTAACTGTTTTGTTGAAGATGATGGTTGCGTGCTCTGTGATGAAGGCCTGGATTCGGTTAACCACATTTTCTGCTCTTGTGGTGTGGCTACTATTATCTGGCAGTTTGTGAGCACTTGGTGCAAGGCGAGCCCATTTTTCGTGTTTACTATTAAGGATATTGTCGAAATTCATGAATATGTGGGTATTGGAAAGAAGGAAAGGAAAGCACTCAAAGGAATCATTATGGTGGCTTGTTGGTGCTTATGGAAGACTAGGAACGAGAGGCGCTTCTCTAATGCTAGTGTCAATATCGGAAGGATGATTCTCGACATTAAATCCGTGAGCTTTCTTTGGTATAGCAATAGAAAAAAGAATGTGAATATTAGTTGGAATGATTGGTGTAAGTTTCATTTGATGTAAGTATGTCTGTATGAGGTTTGGGCCTAACATGTTTGTTGGGTCAGTTGTGAATAAAATGTTACCTTTCAAAAAAAAAGTACTAGGATCTTTTTGTTGGTTATGAGGAAACACAATTGAGCAAAACATGGCATTAAATGTATCAACAAGTGGCAAAACTCTTCCATTTATTTGTGTGGTAGTCGAGCTAGAGGAAGAAGAAAAGAAAGACATTTTTGAGTAACACTTGACTAGCTTGAATGGTATTAAAAATATAATACTTGATAAATGTTACATTGGTTTTAACTAGTTTTAACTCTATAAAATGTTTATTAAAACAACTTTAGGCCAAAATATATGTTTTAATAACAAAGCTAATTATTAGACTTCTTTTTATTTTTGCCCATCGTCAACAGTTAAACTTTTCGTTAAGGTGATTCATATAATCAATTGATTTATTTAAAATCATAAAATAGCTTAATATCTACTTAATCACTTAATCATGCCTTAATTTCCTAGATATCTCATAAGAGCGAAAAATTGTCATAATTAATCGTGATTAAAAATTTGCAAATTTTTGCAAATGTTACACAAACACACACACACACCTCCTATTCAAACTTATCAAAACCGATTCCTTTCCCAAGGATTTTCATTCACTTCTAGTTCGGTTCTTATCATAAACTTCAGGTAATCTATGGTTATTAATGCTTTGTCTTTTGTATTATCAAAAATTTGGTAGTTGCTAGCATGGGTTCAGTTTGTTTTAACGAGGACTTCATCACCGGCTTCATCTCTAGCAAAATTATAGATTTCAAAACCTTAGCTGTAGAAACTATAGTTCGGTGTTCTTTAGACCAATATGGTCAAGTTCATTACTAGAAAAACAATTGAGATTTTTACTAAGGGTGTTGGAAGGTTAATTCATCACCTATGAAAAACGAGCAGCCAACAAGTCTTATGGTTACAATTCTAACTTTAAAATTATTTCATAGAAATCGAACGAGTGGCTAAAGTATTGATTGATTGTGCACTAAAACTGAACTTAATTGTTCAGGTTTGAGGGCTATGCTGTGTATATAAGAAACCGAACAAAGCTAGTTTATCACTAAAACCGAACTAATGTTTGTGTTATACATTAAAACCGAACAAACTTGGTAATGCTATCAAAGAAACCGAACAAATTTTGTGCTTGCAAAGAAACCGAACAAATTTGTTCGGTTTCCATAATGAAACTTGATTAGCAAATCATGCAACTGTGACATTTCACTCTTGCATCCAAAAACCGAACAAAAGGGAAGCTGATGAAGAAACCGAACTAATACTTATTAAAATACTAAATCTGAACAAGTTTGTGTTTTAATCTTATATCCGAACAAATTGTAGAGCTGTGTTAAATCCGGACTAAATTATTGCAAAAGTTGATATCCAAACTAAAGTTGAGATATATTGTCAAACTTGGTTTAAGATGATGATTGACTCAACAAACACTAGTCAAATATGCACAGCATGTACCGACTTTTACACACAATTGTTAATTATTAACCTTGTCCATACTCTTGATTAAGTTAAACAATTTGATCATTATTAATATGTATTAAGGTCGTGGTGTGCTTAAGTTGGTGTGCTTAAGTGATAGTCGACATGCTTATAAACAAAACTATATAACAACATAGACTAATGTAACTCTCGAGTCAAACACGAAACATTAGCAATTGATGAGGTTCTCGAAAAAGAATCTCAAAACATTTAATCCACCTTTAATGGCATTCCTAGGTTACTAAAATTAAACATAAAACTTACGCGTATCTTTGACTCCGTCTCTGATCATAGGTTTGCATCGAGAGCACCTATTCAGCAAGCATCTTTATTGTGCTAACCTTCTTGTGATTGTTCACTTGCCTCATCTGTTTCATCTTGTTGTAAATTCAACAATCACTGTGAGTTCACTACCCCCTTTCTACTTTACTTTGATTTACTTCGGGGCTGAAAGGCATGCACTAAACTGTTTTAACATTTGTTTTATACAACTGTTATTTACAACTACTTAGCATTTATAATGCAAACTGT
>JAOEHQ010028760.1:0-13512 GCA_025447715.1 Asclepias incarnata | reverse complement strand
TTCACGTTTCATACCTACGAGATCAAAATTACGCTAATGATACCCGTGGTTGCCAAAAGCCCACTCGGACCATACCTCGTTCTGACGGACGTCAAAAAGGACGTTAAGTCGCCCCACGTGCCTTGCACGTGAGTGGTAAAAACGACCTTTCACCCACTGTATCAGCTGTAACCCATAATTAACTCTTTATTTTATTTATTTCTATTGGTATCACATAAACAATGACTTAAATTGTGTGTGGATCCCAAAATTTATCTCCTTCCTTAGTCCATAAGGGTGAAGTTCAACACTTCTCTCTTTTATAAACTTTATGGTATGATGCAAGGTCTTTATAATGGACTCCATGTCACCATGGACATCACATTACTAATGCTCTAAATAAGAGGAACACCTAACACTTCTACTCAATATATGAAGAAATGAGATTAATTGAACTCGAAACTAAATGTCATGGTTCTTGATTGCTTACCATTGATGAGAATCAGGATGAACCAAAACATTCTCAAATAGTCAAATTTCAGATATGCTAAAGAGAAGAGAACATCACCCCATGCTACACAATATTATTCCTATTTAAGCTTAAAAATAGTGGATCAGCCAAATCTGCAATTGATGTTGGAGTACAAAAGTCATATGGTAGTTTCCATCATCAACTAGGTTTTACGCCATAATAATTTGGATAGGGAACATGAGAGCATCAAGTGTTGTAGGTTCTATAAATCATCATTACAAAGGGGGGCGAATTAGAAAGCTAATGTTAATACCCAGAGCGTGTTGGGAGCAGGTTTGATATGTCTCGCCAAACAAATATATTTACCTTTTTCGGATGATGGTCCATATATCATTTCTTTTTTTATAATAAATGTGCTTTAAGATATTGTACTGTACAATACTATGAATCCACTTGTTCCATTAAATCTTATAAATAATTCCGAAGAGCCTAGTTGTTTTCCATCTATCGGGGAGGAAAAAACAAATCATATTTAATCAAAACAAACTTGTAACTAGTTGTGATTAGTTAAAAACTCAAACATATATCTATACTAAATTAAAAACATTTGACTTGACTATTATATTTTGAAATTTTAAGTATTAACAAAATTATCATTATCATTTAATATATATTTATATATATGATTTATATATTAGTTTAGATAATCATCTTTATTTTTATCTATTCTAGTAATAATAACAGACACATTTTTTATATACCTGTTTGTTAGACAATCCAAAACTGGTTGCCAGCCACCATCACCTTTTGACATATGTGCTAAATAAAGTTTACGAATTTTATGTATACTATAATTTATTTATTTTTTATAAATTATCCACCATTGCACATTATGTAGATATAAAAAATTATATATAAAAAAATTAAAAAATATAAGGGTAAATTCTTTAAAAATCACATGTGCTATTTCATTTGTACAATTTAGCCAAATGAACCCAAAATATATTACATGCACAAGCCAAAGTTTAATTTTGTTCTGTTTCAACAAACATGTCGACTGGTTCGCTGTCAATGATTAAGTGGCGTTAAACTTTAGTTTGGGCATGTGAGAGTGAGACGTTTATGAGTTGGCATGGTTAATTTGTAATTTTGTATGCAACAAATAGCATCATCATTTTTATGAATATATCATAATGTATAAGTTGTATAGCTGACTGTACAAACTAATAATGTACAGTTGTGGTATCCTCATCAAAAGAAATAGTACGAATATCAATTCTTGATTTTTAAGGGAAATGATATTATAAACAATGGGTTTTAATCAAATAAAATCTTGAAAAATGTTGAAAACCAGAGGACAAATCTGTCAGATCAACACTCATCTAAGGTTAAGATAAAAGGGAAAACATATACATGGAAAGGTTACCATCGCCGATCATCTTCATCTCCATCAATCATCATCGCTCTTTCCCGCCGCCACCACCACCACCGTTCTTCCATGTCGCCACCACCGTCATCCTTTTCCGATGATGATATGGTACGGGCTCTACCCTTAAGGGTATTCATAAAGGGGGGATAGAGGGGATGATCGATGATGGGGGTGATCGGTGATGGTGGTGATCTACGATATGGGCTCTGTCCTTAGCCGTGCGGCCTCCGCCCTTGGCAGCGACGAATGGTGGTGGCAGCAGCGGCAGATGGTGGTGGTGGTGAATATGGAGAGAGAAAGGGAAGAAAGAGAACGTGATTGGAAGGGGGAAGGGATGAGAGAGAAACTAAATGTAAATCAAAAAACATGAATGGCTGAGATGCATTTCTTGATTTTTAAGGAAATATTTGTTTTCAAATAAACAAACGCTACCCCTCTCGTCCTCCCGTTTTCTCCACACGACACAACCCAGAAAATGGCCGTGTCAACCGTGTCCTCCAGAAAATGTGCAACATAAGTGATCAGTCTAGTTGAAGGCAAACTACAGACATAGATTAATCAAAGAGTTTTTATTTATCTCTTAATTATCATATCTACTTGAAAGTGAAAAACTTTAAACTTAAAGATTTACCTGCATGTCTGAAATAATAATAAAAAGAAAGTAAATTAGTGAGAACCCTCTGGTCTCATGTACCGTTTTGGAACTCAGAGCGCACACCGCCTATAACTCATGCCCGGTGAAGCAGCATCCTCACATGGATCACAAGATATAGTTTTTCTATCTGCCTTTGGCAAGTTTCGAACCTGTGATCTGCAGTTTTCATCTGTGTACCCATGTGGTCATATGGTGACAGTACCAATTAATCTATGATCAATTGATTTATGTCTAAAATATCACTACACATAAAATACAATTCTAAATATTTTAAGGTCATTATTTGAACATAAACGTATGTATACACAAGATTAAAATCTAATATATGGATATCAAAATTCTGTTATGACTTACAACCATTACAACGTTAAATCCGACCAAAACCCAACCAAAACGAATTTCAACTTGTTATTCTAGTTTTTGGTTCATGATACAAAAAGACATGTTTGTGGTCCGAAATTGTTCGTTTTGCTGGTATAAAACCATAACTCTTTCCGTCTATTTAATGAAACAATGTTTAGAACCTAATTAGTACGAAAATGTCTCCAAAGCAATATCAAGTCGACACCAAATTGGTACTAATGGACTATACTAATCGACTATGCATTACAATATTTTTGGCCAACTTATTTTCAATTAACTTTCACTCGATTAAGTAAAAAATAAAAAAAAATAGAGGGATATAATGTTGAGCTACACAAAAATACATGACCAAAAATAGCAAAACACCCACAAGTTGAAAGTCATCACCGGAGGTCAAAAAATCACCAAATCAGAAAATAAATTAGAAATGGCGGTACGGCAGAAAGCGGTGGCGACACTGCCAACGCTAATGAGAGCATTAAGAAAAGAATCACCATCAATCCCACAAAGATTACCTTCATTAAGAAGAGCTTTTTCTTTATATGATCAAGTTAATCTCATTGATAACATCCCTGAAGACCAATTACGTTTCCAAAGGTATCCAATTTTCAATCTTTATTTATTTTTTTAAATATGAAAAAGAAAAAATCAAACTTTTTTGTTTTTCTTCAATACCCACTTGTTAATTCTTCATTTTTATCGTTTTAATGTGGGTTAAATTTATTTCTATATATAGGGCTTTATTATTTTAGATATATGTATGTATTTTATGTGTTTGGTTGTTTTATTTAATATGTTTTATACATTTTTATTAGTTTGCATCAATGCCCACATTTTAATTTGTGAAAAGAATATGTGAATATTAGATAATTTCATTTATAGGGCCTTCTTATAGTTGAAATATGTAAGGACAAGGTTTTCTCTGTTCAGGTTACCTAGGTATCCCGTAACTGTTTCCGAACCCTTTCTTTAGTTTCTTGGCCACCCCCAAGATGGTTACGTAGGGAGGTTCTAAACTGAAACCCATTGTGAGCACATCGGGACGCCCGGGTCCTGGCCACTAGGACGCCTTTTTGGCGATTTTATCGTTGATATATGTATATGTCATTGTATAAGTATTTGGGGAATAAAATTTTATGTTTAAAAGGTTTTTGGTGGTTGTTTTAGTTGATTTGTTAAACATATTTGTAGGTATACTGATACAGGATTCACTGTAAATGGGGTTGACTATGAAGGAAGTTTGCTTTGTGTTGGTAACCTGTTATTGTCTTGGACTCCAAAGAAAATGTCGGATATAACTACTGACAGGTGCGTGTTTTTTTAAAGTCTGTTTGTTACTTTTTTAGTTTTTTCCAGGATACTAAAACGAGGTTGTACCGAAAGTTCAGTTGTCTTGCATAAACATTTAAATATTAGCTTCGATATTATGTGCAAGTTCCAATGTTGGATATGATACGAATTATATCAACCCTGTGTATGTTGAATTGGAAAAATGACCATTGCATATGTGGAAATAACCCAAAAGCTGACGGTGAGTTTAAACTGTTGGTATATTGCTGATGCATTGTTCCATAAAATTATTGATGTATCAAACTTGTAACTGCTGCGTAATAGCTTTTATGCATACATATAAAATCTCCGTATAGACTTGTTAATTCATCTTTGAGAAGTGAAGGTGAGCATAATGCAATATGGAGTTGAATCGAACCACTTTTACAACTTTTATTTGTGCTGTTGAAACCACTTATAAGGAAATACTTTCACGCAGTTGTCTGATGTGTGTTGTATATGCTATTGGTTCCTTAACTTAGTTTCTCGGCTCAATACTAAGTTGGTGCGTGTTCCAATAAAATTCATTGCAAATCTTGATTAGTTAATATCCGGTAGTTATTTATTTCTTTGTAATTCTTGATGGAAGTGTGATTAGTTTCAGTTTCTAAATATCTATACTTTGAACAGTGTCGTGTCACTCGTGCACTGCTTAGTGGATTTCATAGCCTTTTGTTTTTCAACCAAATCAATGACTGGCTTATAGTGAATAATATGTTTGTCTACTATAACTTCATTCCACATTCAAGTTCAGAATCCGTTAGATATGTTCTCTGTGACTGCTAGCCTGAAGCACATGGACTCTCTGCAAAATGTGACTCTGTTTGGGATTTTTTTATTAGTTATTAGAAATCGATTCTAGTTTATTGTCCTTCTCTGCTTTCCCTGGTCTCTGCCACCTATATAGAAATTGGCTTGTTTGACTCTGGTTAAAGGAGACATATTTAGGTCGGCTTATGGACTAAGGAGAAGAATGCTACTATGTTAATCACTTATTAAGCACAACAATGGAACATATATTGTAAAAATGACCCATTGATGGCGAAAATCGAGATTTAGTAATTCCAAGTTAAATTTGTATTACCTATGACTAGCAATATTGTATTAAATCTACCTTATTTCACCTGTTGTCTGTGTTAATTACCTCCATGTGTCCATCTGACATGTTATCTGTCATTTCCTTGAATGCAGCCTATCGATCTTCCAATCAGTTCGACCCATACCAGGTAAGATAATTTGCTAACTTTAGGCTCAATTTTACTAGTCGATAGGTATTATTAATTTGTGCCATCATCAAGTATGTTATAACTTATATGGTTTTTCTAGAATAATTTGCATCTTCCATTTGGGAATCTAAATTGTCTATTGTTTGAAATCGTTCTGCACTTTCTTGAGTTCTTATGATGTCCTGATATTTATGTAGCGTTTGGTAACGCTAATTGTTATATTTTGAAACCAATATCTTACCTGACATATTATGAAAATCGTTTAGCCCTCTATTTGAGCAATGAACTATTAATTTCTAGTCATGATTACACTTGTAATCTTGTATATTATGCATATCTAGTTGATGGTTGATATTTGCTTAATTCCAGAAATTTTGATAATTGGCACTGGAAGATATATTCAGCCTATAGATCCCGAGATACGCAAGTTCATTCGCTCTACAGGCATGAAGTTAGAGGCTATTGACTCGGTGAGATCATTTGACGCTTCTTTTTATCTTGTATTACTTTCGCAATTTTTAATAATGAATGATGGAGAAAGATGGTTTAGAAATGATTTGTGTCTTTTTGTTGCCATGATCTAATATTGTAAGTGTTCCCATGCAATGCAACATTTGACCAACCAAGTGCAAAGTTCATGTTTTGGCATATCCTGTAAGACAAAACACTTTTTTCTTCTTAAGATAAATTTGGATACAGCATTTTCTCTGTACTCGCTGCTGGTAACTGTTACATGACATTTGTTACATTGATTTTGATCCACAATTTTTTCAATTTTGTTCTATTAAGATGCAATTAAGATATTTTATTATTAGTGAAAAGACCCATGTTAAAGTTTATATGTATCAAGTCAAGCATCACCTCTTCTTTGGACAAACGGAGTATAGTTTTCTATATATATATATATATATATATATATATATATATATATATTTATGTGCATGCATCATTTTCTCTTATTCTTGTATGATATCTAATATGTATGCATATTTGATGTAGAGAAATGCATCATCTACATACAACATACTAAATGAGGAAGGCAGGATTGTAGCTGCTGCACTTCTTCCTTATGGAGTTTCCTCTTAGTAACCTCTGGAGAACCCAACTTGTTGACGCTTTCTAGTTTATGTTTCCCATTGGGGAAATCATTACTGCGTTGCTGCGGAATGTTGAAAGCATCATCATTGGTGTAACACAAACTTGCTATATTGTAAACGGCTGTGTCAAGTACTTGATTTGTTGATAAAAAGTCTGTAGAATAAACTTGATATTTTGGTTTCACAGCTTGTTCCTGTTGTCGTTGCATAAGAAAAACTTTTATAAAAGTAGCAACATATTTCTTGTTGGGGGAGTTTCTGTCAAAGTTGGAGGTTTCAGAAGTTCCTAGAACACTTCTATATGCATTTAACTAGCATAGCGTCTGCTAATACGGCGGGAATAAATATTTCTATTGGTGGCATATGACAACTTTTTATGGTGGTTATCGTAGGTGGTTTAATAGCTGGGAAGATAATGTAATTTCTTACATTTACTCTTTTTGGAAAGAAAAAAAAATCTCAATGAATTACAAAATTGTGTTATTAAAAAGGGCCAATTGGAAAAAAAAATCCGTAATCTTTTGTACCGCATTGGGATCTACATAACCATCCTGCAAGGTTTAAATGTAACTACATTGGTACCGTTGAAAATATGTGTCCTTTGAATAACCCGCCCCTATATATATATATATATATATAATATTTTTATAATTAATTAAATTATATTCGTTAGCCTATTAGCCAATTTATCAATAATAATAATAATAATAATAATAATAATAATAATAATAATAATAATATATGATTTCATAAATTTATCATCTTCCACTTAATAAATTACTTTTAGTAGTATAATAATACTACGAAAATGGGAAAAAATAGGTATTATGACATGTAATGATACATTTATATTTATTTCACCACTAATATTTATTAACCTATCTCGTAAAATATCAACATTCATTTATCTCATATATACTATTTTTAGTAATATAAAAATATTTTGAAGTTTGGGGTGTTACACAAGTAATATAAAGCATGTTGTTGTACATCTAGGAATCATTACTTTCGATTTTTGAAAGGATTTTTAATAAAAGCTTGAAAATGACTATTAATTTTGATTATGTAAATGATAAAAATAAATAGAAGGATTTTAACACATGATCATGGTGGGTTAGCGGGTTAGTCAAGTTAATTTGGATGTGTTAAAGTTGAGTTGAAGCATGTTTAGAAATTCACTAAGTAAGATTATGACCTTAGTTAGTGACTAATTAAGGATAAAAGTCAAACTGGTCATCATGGTTAATAGGCTGAAAATCTGTTCTTAGCACATTGTTAAGTCATTCTTATGATGTTTTTTTTAGGTGCTAAGAGCTTGGAAGCGATCGTGTGTAAAATTTCAATCCTAAGCCGATTTGGTGAGTATATGGAACTTAAATAGGTAGATTGGATCATATGGAATCGGATTACAACGTGTTAGAGATTTCATATGATTGTGCAGTCGACAGTATTTGTGTTAGTTATTCATTGTTGTTTATATGAAATTATGTGATAACCTTGTTATGTGATAGTTAAGATGTTTAGCAGGGCAGATTATGTTATGACATTATGGATCACAGAAAATATGTAGATTATTATGATGTACATTATAGCAGTTCGATGTATCTTATAGCAGTTTTATGTACATTATGGTAGTTTGATGTACAATATGACAGTTTTGTGTGCACTATTTCAGTAAATTATGTGTTTAATTTCTATATATTCACTAAGCTTTGTGCTTATCCGTTAGGTCCAAGCAATTATAGAGCAACGGGATGACAAGAGGGGCCAGAAAGGATTAAGATGGATTTCACCTGCAATTGCTATTGACATTTATGCAAATTAATTATTAGGAAGCATAATGTTTGGGCATTTCATACTCGTATAATTAACAACCACATATATAAAGAACATGAATACATGCGGATACAACATTTAATTTGTATGACCAACAAACGCTTAACTCTTGCTTATTCTTCTTCTTCCATCTTTCAGGTGATATTAATCCTTTATTTTACCATCTAACAATGTACGTGCTCTTCTTTTTCGATATTGAAGGTGAATATTATTCTTAAAATGGAACATATATTGACATGTAATATGAGGCTAAGGTGAAGACTTTTACACGCAAGTCTTTTTAGGCACCAGACGGTGACATGGACGTCGGTGATGGAGACGGCGAAGGTGATATTGCCTTTGCCTTTGTAGGTGCTGGTGGAGTCTTACCTAGGATGGATGGTGGTGGTGGAGTCTTTCTTTGAGTACATGGGGGTGGTGGGGGTGTTTTCCCCCCGAATAGATGGTGGTGGAGGAGTCTTGCCCTGAGTAGATGGCGGAGGTGGTGGAGGTGTCTTTCCTAGCATGGATGGTGGTGGTGGGGGTGTTTTCCCTCGAATGGATGGTGGTGGTGGAGTCTTGCCCTGAGTAGATGGCGGAGGTGGTGGAGGTCTCTTTCCTAGCATGGATGGTGGTGGTGGGGTTTTTCCGTGAGTGGTTGGTGGTGGTGGTATTTTTCCTTGAACAGATGGTGGTGGTGGCATTTTTTCGTGATTGGATGGCGGTGGTGGTGGAGTCTTGTCGTGAGCAGATGGTGGTGGTGGCGGAGTCTTGCCGTGAACGGATGGTGGTGATGGTGGTGGTGGTGTTTTTTCATGAACAGATGGTGGTGGTGGTGGTGGTGGTGGAGTTTTTCTGTGAGTGGATGGCGGCGGTGGAGTCTTGCCGCGGGCAGATGCTGATGGTGGCGGTGGTGGAGTCTTTCCGTAAACGGTTGGTGGTGGTGGTGGCATTTTTCCATTAACAGGTGGTGGTGGTGGTGGAGTTTTTCTATGAGTAGATGGTGGTGGAGGAGTCTTTCTGGGAACTCGTGGTGGTGGTGGTGGAGTCCTGCCTTGAACGAATGATGGTGGTGGTGGTGTTTTTCCATGAACAGATGGTGGCGGTGGAGTTTTTCCTTTAGTAGATGGTGGTGGAGGAGTCTTTCCATGAACGGATGGTGGTGGAGGAGTCTTTCCATGAACGGATGGTGGTGGCGGAGCTTTTCTATGAACAGATGGTGGTGGTGGTGTCTTACCAAACATAGATGGTGGTGGTGGAGGAGTCTTGCCATGGACGGATGGTGGTGGCGGTGGCGGTGTCTTACCAAGCATGGATGGTGGTGGTGGTGGAGTCTTGCCCCGAGTTGATTGCGGTGGTGGTGGAGGTGCCTTACCTAGCTAGCATAAATGGTGGTGGAGTTTTTCTGTGAGTAGATGGTGATGGAGTCTTTTTGTGAACGGATGGCGGTGGCGGCAACGTTTTTCCATGAATGTTATGCATGATGTCTAGGTGGTTGGCTGCCGTGGTTGATAATGGGAGGCTTACCAAAACCATGGCAATAACAAAAGACATAATTAGAGAGGCCATTATAGGCTGTGTTCTCTTTGTTGGTGCCATTTTGATGAGTTATGCTTCCATGCATGGTTCTTCTCCCTTTTTATAAAGCCTAGTCTTTTGCCCCATAATTCACGTAAGTTAACTTTCTTTCTTACAATTGATTATACATTATGTTTTTGGTTGTCAACTTTCTAAAGTATAATTTATGTTGTTAATATAGTCTTTGTCGCTAAAATAGTAATGTTAATATGAATTACAAACTCGGTTCGTCAAATATTTGCCGACTAGAGAAAAGTGATATAAAAAATATATACTTCCTTCCTCCCAAAATAAATATTTTGTTTTGACTTCATGATTTATTATTTTTAACTTTGACTTCAAATATTTTTATTCAAGCATAAACGGCAGAAACGACGTGCGGTTGGCAAAAGGAAGCACAATTGGCGACGGTCGGTGAGAGAGAAGTGAAGATTTTGAGGGAGGGGTGATATGCGATAAATGTTATATCAATAAAGATAGCAAAAGCTATTGTTCAAAAAAAATTACAAAATTACAAAATCATACTATTAAAATAACATATCGTAATAGCTAACTGCCAATTCATGAAGTTCTCTTATCATTTTTCATAACAAATTGGTTGATTAACTCTTGATAGTCTATATTATTTAAAATACAAATAAAACTAAACACATAAAATCAAAACCTAAAAAATATTTAAAGATATAAATTTAACAAATACATAATAACAATGAATAATATATAGTAACAGAAAAATAAATAGTTAAAAACTAAACATAAAACTAAAAAGAAAAAAATCACTTGCTCAATGATGAAAAAAATAAATAGTTACATTATTTATTAGAATATTTTGCCAATGAAAGAACCGTGCCTTCTAGAGAAAAAAAAAACAAATATATTTTTATTGGTAATCCACAAAAGATGTGTAAGTAACTTTTTAGTGGGCTAAGTTACATGACTTAATTTATAAATGATTGACGAGTTTCTCGTATGTTTAATGGGCTCAGTCAATTACATATATAAGCATATGAAAATTTTAAAAATTAGGCCCCCTAAAAAATCGAGCCTCGGACGGTCGCCCAACTCGTCTCACCTCTAAGCCGGCCTTGCTAGTTAGGTACTATTAAGGCAAAAGTTCTAAACAAATTTATATTTTCAGTTACTCTAATTATTTTAAACACATACATGTAATCTTCTGTTTACATTTGAATGCACTTAACTTAGGTGCAACTAGGGGTGATAACAATCTGAATCGAGTATCAAGAATTTTAGGCTGAGTTTGTTTAATATTTACTCGGCTCAATCTCGAATAACTTTTAAAAAGTGTGTTCCAGCTCTAGCTCAAATATTTAGTTATTGTTCGAGCTCGAGCTCGATACTTGTTTATGTTTTTTCACATATTTATTTAACTATATTTCAAGGCCTCAGACTCGATAAACTCGTCTAATTACTCGAGCTTGAATAATATCATTATAATCATGAATAAACTAATCTTATGGTTAAAAAAAAAAAGAGTCACAAAACTCCCTTTAACTAAGCTCGTGCGACTCATGAAGCTAGAATAGCTCACTCGATTTGAATCACTAAGTGTACTTTCGAACAAGTCGAGCCTAACATTAGCTTATTAAGCTCAACTCGTGAAACTAATCAAGTAGCTAGTAAGTTTGTGTTCGAGTTCGACTCAAGTTCGAAAACTATTATGCTCGAATTCAACTTAAACGAGCTCAAACTTGAGAAGCTCGTTAAAAACTCGACTCGATCTCACCTCTATGTGCCACTAGTAGCATCTATCATTTTCCCCTTTCTTTTTTGGATAAACTGTCAAACAAAACTATAATCTTTGTCTATTAACAATTGATATTAGCAAAATTATATGTGTTTACATTATACCTTTATTTGCATGCATCCTAGTCAAATTCATGTTAAAATGAACATTTAGAATTTGCATAAATTTTTGTGTAGATACTATGTGAAAACATGGTGATTTAATTTGGATCTAAAACGGTATTTTAATGATCAAGAAAGTGATTATGGAGGCATATAAGTGAGGTGACTATAGTCTTAACAAGTTTGGAGCTCAAAAGAACACAAAAAGCTGGAATACAAGGCCAAACAGCCGTTAGACATTTGTCTAACACCCGTTAACCAATATTAACGACCGTTAAGCAGGTTTTTTCCCAATCGTACACCCCTTTCCATCTGAAGAATGATATTCGTACCATTTCATTTGATTAATTTACCAAAATCATGCATCAAGTGTTTATATTATATGCTATAAAATGTGTACAATATGGTAAATTAATCAAAAATGATGGTACTGATATCACCTCCCTTTCCATCTTGGATAGTTTCATTTGATTTCATTCTCATGTGGACCCCGCCACTTGCTCCATTGGAAATTAATTCATTAACCAATCACGATTTGCCATGGCAACATCCCATTCCTTAATTATTTATTGTGTCTAGTCGTGGAGAACATATAAGAACGCACCCACACCCATTTTCATTTAATTGGAGATGTTTGTTTTGATTGACTAGAAATGGACTTCACTTTTCAATCTTCATTTTTCTTTCTTTCATTCTTTTTTTTTTCTTTTATTTTTAATATTCCTAGCCGTGAACCAAGGCACTACCTCACCATACATTTTTATTTTTATTTGTAATAATAAAAGAATATATATTTGTTTACATTTATTAATTTATTTTTTGTTTTAATTGCAGGAATGGTCCCTATTTGTGAGTAAAGATGATATTGCCCCGATGAGGGCACATGGGTTATTTAACGGAGAATGATGGATGAAATCGTTAATTTGAACTGAGCGTGCAATCAAATTATGGTGGGAGAAATAATAGATGCGAAAGGGCAAAGTTTGGCCTGTGCCTGCAAATCGTAGTAAACCGCAGGGACCACTTATGCAGTTTACTCAAAACAATAATACTTGAAGAAACAAGTTATGTGTTATGTTCAAAAATAAATAAATAAAAAATATTTATACTACCCTTAACAACTCAATATTGATGTATCAAAACTTGCCTTAATGAATTAATTTACGATATCTATCATTTAACTCCTAAAATAACTACATTATCCCTTTATACATCAATAACCTACGTTATTCGCCGCAGCCGCACCCACCACCAGTCGCCGCCGCCGCCACCCACACCACCAGTCGCCGCCGCCGTCACCCATCGCCTGCCACCACCACACTGCCACTGCATTGCGCGGGAACCCTTTTAGTGAACAATAACATGGATATTGTCTTGTATATATTATATATCTACAATATAGTAAAACAGGATTGTAACATCTATTAATCGACACGTGACACATTCTTTAAACGGCATGTGTCTTATAAATTTTTTAAGTATATTTCCTTAATTATTTTTAGTTATTTTATATTTATTAGTTTCTTTACTAATATACTAGAAATAATACACGTACAATGCGCGGTGGTTGACGGTTGAAGTTAAAAGGTGATGGTGTCTGGCAACTTCGCCAACCGCCAGCTCTATAATTGTCTAACACATGTATATAAAAATTGTATTTGTTGTTATTGATAAAAATATATATAAATAAAAATTATTATGTA
>JAOEHQ010028749.1:0-13512 GCA_025447715.1 Asclepias incarnata | reverse complement strand
TTGTTAGAACAAATGAAATGAGCATCCTCGCCACCTGTTTCCTCCTTCTCGGGATGGGGCAGATAACATGATCCTGAAAGAAACTTGCCCCTGGTTTGCTGGCTATTGGCCTATTTTCAAACCATCGTCTCCTACGTGAGTGTTTCAATTGATCATATGCAAACCACTTATTTCCGTCTTCTTTATAACTGAATTTGACATTGAAATCTTCATCATATTCCAACAACAGTACATAGTGTTTAAAAAAAGAAAGAAATTTCAACATTATAAAAATATAACATAATGCCATCAACAATACAATATATGCAAAACCAAGATATAAGCGACTATGAATACCTCTGTGCTAGTTATCTAAAATCAAATCATTAGCATATGCATTCTAAATAAAACAGAACAATATAGTGCCATAGTGGTAACGATAGAATAATAATAGTGACCTCAATATGACAAATTTTTGTAAGAGCCATACCTCAGAATTTACGAATTGACCATGATAGTCCTAAAAATCAATAGTTTAACCAAGGCTTCACCTGGTAAGAAATAAACACAAGTAAAAATTTTCACTAACAATTTATATCAGCGTTCAGAACATGAAAAATACAAAAGGATAACCTGTCAGAATAACTTGATGAGTAACATTAAGCCCAACAGCCAAAATAAATATGCCTTAACAAACTAAAACTTTCACTTACGCAAAATGTCAAACATCTTGCCTACATGAATTTCTAACTAAACAAAAATCATTGATATTATATAAAACTTATCCATGTTTTTTAAAGATTTCTAAATACTATCATAACCATGATCACAACAATCTCCAAAATCAGAGTTATAATATCTCATAGTATTTCATAACCAAACAAATTAATAATAAATCAAAATAAAACACAAACCTCAAGGGACAATGTATGCTTTTGTTCAATCCTACAACAAAAAAAATAGTAACGGATTAAATTACCAATCAAATGGGTTATGCACTAAAACCCCAATATTTTAGTTTTAATATCAAGAAACATATAAAAACAAATCTATTTGTAAACAACATGCCTAATACAAAACTAAAGATACTGGTCGCCAAATAAGATTCTAGATTATGATTTACAAAAAAAAAAAGTGTATAACAAAGTTACCGTGATGGTCCAGAGACTCTTTTTCGAGTTGGTCCAGTAATATAGAAGGTAGAAATCTTCATCACTATCACTTGCTCAATTCACACATTGTAGCAGCCTTCATGTGCCATGAGACAACCAACTCAAACACCAATCTAAGAAGATGTCAATTAAGCACAACCAAATATCCCACTTTAATATGTTCAAACACATACAAAATAACACTAGTAAACTATATCAGCACTCTTATGAATGTAGTTGACTTACCATGACAATATCTTGAAGGTATGTCAAATGACAAATTTCTATTATCATTATTAGTTTTAACAAAACTCATTCGCATTTACTTTTGGATTTCGTGTTGTGTATAATATTTAAATCAAAAGGCTCGTCATGTTGGTTTAAAAAAAAAAAAATGGTTCGTTACCATTTGTACTGGTCATTAAAGTTAGCATTTTAAAACTGGTAGGTCCCCTTAGCTCAAATTTATTGACATAAAAGTAAATCTTCTAAATTCGATAACACTAAAATCTTTAAAAGCTGCAACCGAAATGCAAACCGAAATGTGGTTTGTTACCATTGTTTGATTAGTTTGCTATTGAGTTTGTACACACAGTTTGATCCTATGCAAATTGTAAGCAAATTGTGAGGTGGGCCCAGATTCTTGTAAAATTGTTTGTTTTTTTTACTCTTTGACCGTTAATATAATGAGTTTTTAATTAACATGGAATGATGATGTGGAATTAACAAATTGAGTTTCAGTACGTTGGGTTGGAGGTAAAATGAGTTCAGTATGTTGGTTCAGTTTGTTGACGTGTTGCTGAGGTAGCCTGTTTGCTTGGGCAAAAATACCATTGGAGATGGTCTAAAAATTAAGTTTTTCAACGATATGCTACAATCTGTGTATAGATAATTAGAAAAATTTAGGCTCGAATTGAAATTTTATTTAACTAAAATGTTCGATGTTTGTCTTTGATATTTGATATTTACATACATGTGTATATGACCTTACTCAGAAATACCAACTACAACTTTGATCTGTGGATGCATTTTACAGCATCAAAATGTGAGTGTTTCTGATTGAAATCGAGCGGCCTCAAATCCCAATCTTCAACATTTTTCGGGACACAAACATCAAACAGGATTTGACCAAGTATGCCATAAGCTTTAGCCGTTGACAAGGCAGATGGTCGAATAACACATTCTTTAACCTCATCTTGCACTGATCCCAGCTCTTTAATTTGATCATACTCCATGGAGCCAGACACGATTAAGTGATCGTTCAGATCAAGAGCCATTTTTTTGGAGTTTGGTTGCTTGTATGAGGTAGAAACCGATTCCCTTAAGTGGCTAAGTGGGTAGGGGATCTTAGTTTGGGCTAGCCCAATGCCATTGTTTTTGCTTTTTAGTTTTTGCCGTCGTGTGGCATATATAGATGCAGCCTTAGTTAGTAGTTCGCCCACAGCTGACTTGTACTCCTTTGGGTGATGCAAGTAATGACCTGCATGAGTGATTAGTTACTTACGGGAAGTGTGGATGTGCATTTTTAAAGCCAATATTAGATGAGTATTCAATAAGAACCAAGTTAGGAACCAACCTACATGAGGGGAGCTACTCCATTTAATCAATTTAACGTCAGCTCCAAGACTTTCCAATCGTTGCGAAAAATTGAAAATAGTTTGGTAAGGAGCAATATCATCAATCTCAGAACACAAAATGAGATATGGTGCTCCCAAAGCCTACAGAATTCAATAAATGCAGAAAATAAAGCTTAAATCAATAACTTACCATTGAAATAGATAATTTACTATAACAGTAAACTTACTACAGTCGAGTAGAGAGTCTGCCAGTACTCTGCACGTTGCAACTCAACTTTGGTAAGAAACAATGCATCGAGACAAGAAGCGATACCATATGCAATCCATGTCACTATGATTGGCGGATGGGACATTTTAAGAATAGATGGATGGAGAAATAATCGGGTACCCACATCACTTGTAAAATCCGCAGGAGTAGAGTCAAAAATGTGACCAGAAAGACAGTCTCTAACCAACTGATATTCATCCTTTACAACAGTTTTTTGTTTACAGTAAGTTAAAAACATAAAAAGGATGAAAATCAAAAAAATAACATGATAGTTACCTGATTTTTATGAGTTTTGCACATACCATTAATTATCTACAAGAAAATGATACCGGGTAAATGCTACAATTAAACACAAAATTGTAAACTAACAGATAAACTAATAAACAGACCCTTTGTAGAAGGAACAACAAATCTGCGTCTAAAAGTCACATTCACCTGTATAACTTTGTACAGAGAAGCTTTTGGGCCACCAGAAAATGAAGCAAAAACAACCGGGCATGGTCTATCTTTTAGCTCCTTTAACATACAAAACGAGAAAATTATATAACTTGAGTACTAATACTAAAAAGTTTGATCAGTTTATACAAGAAAAACCTATAAGTAATGGCAAGATGTTACAAGAATGACCTTAATGAGCTCATTTAGAATGTCTAATGCCAAGGATGCTGCCTTTTCTGGGAAAAACCTGAAATTCTCTACATATTAATTCCATGTAGCCATGATGCAAAGGATATCAGTTTTAAAAGGGTTTATTGTACAAAAAAGTAACAAACTTCTTTCAAATAGTAAGAGTACAACTAACTATCTTTTTACACTTTGATGTAATAATATAACAACAACTGTATCCAATACCGATATGTACCGAATCCCGGCATAAATGGGTATAAGATTTTAATGTAATAATACAAGGTTAAAAAATAGTGTCACATCACCATTTTTTACATGTTGTATTATTACGTCAAAATCTCATACCCCACTTACGTTACATTGATTGATAAACAGAGTTTTCATTACATATAGCTACATTTTGCTGAAAACGTTTTTTGCATATTGCTGGAATAACCCCTATAGGCAAAGGGAACTCATACTTAGTACCACCCTTTTTTATTAATATACCACACAGTACAACTGATATAACAGATAGTACAAGTATATAACGCACTGTAGTGGTAGATTTATCAGAAGGTATAGTACGATTATCAATTCCCATAGGCAAAGCATTCGTAGTGTGAGTAGCACCCAAGTTGGGTGTTGCTGCTCTCACATACCGGGGATCCGATGTGTACGTTTAATAATCTTCAGGGGTTAAATGAGATTTATTTTCTTTTAATCACTTGCAGTACTATTCATTTCCCCATATAAAAAAAATACCCAACAAAATTCTAATGCCAACTTTAAATAGAGACCCCATAAATTTGTTATTCTAACATAGTTACAAAAATTAATGTAAATATTTGGATTTAAATTGAACATTAACTTAAAGCAACAATAAGGGAAAAAGAGAGGGAGGGGATCAGGATTTAGAAGTGATTAAGAAAAACTTACAAATTGAAAAATTGAAAGTGGCAAACCAGGGAACTCCAACCAAGAGAAGAGTAAAGATTAACATAATTATACACGTGTTTATCTTGACTTGACATCCATGCAAATACTACTACTATCCCTTTGTTGTTCAATTCTTGTTTTTTACAACCCCAGTATAATCTCCCACCACATCCCCACATATTTCTTAAAAAAGATTTTAGAAAACAAGATAATGGTGATTATGTTTGGATGTTTTTTATGAGACTATTATGAAACCTATGTAAGTTTTTATTTTATTTTATAGTGTTTGATCAACACGGCACTTTAATTTAATAATTGGATAATATGCTTGATGACGATAATTTTGTAAGTATTTATATGTATCGTGTGATATGTCAATATGAGTTATATATTGCAGGCCGTAGGGATAGGTCTTGTAGCATTTATTTGTATATTGTGACTATGAGTTCACTATTTATTTGTATAACATATGCTAGATACTAGGTCTTGGGTTTGACTCTTTAAAGTGACAAGTCTGTGGGATTTTTTCTTGAATTTCATGCTTAGGTCTTGCATATTGCCCAGTTTAGCTACGATGAACAGGTCCAAGCTTAAATCGAACCTTTTTAAAAAAAAAAAAAAAAACTCCTTCCTATAAGATGTTTAACTCAGAAGTATTATGCCTTTATTTTATTTTTTTTTAAATTTACAAATACAGTCGTATCCAATCTTGACTTTAAGTTGACTATTGTAGTCAACTCCTTCCTATAAGATGTTAAATTCAGAAGTATTATGGCTTTTTTTGTTTTTGAACATATACAACTGTATCCAATCTCGACTATGAGTTCACTATTGTAGTCAACTCCTTCCTATAAGATATTTAAATTTAGAAGTATTATGGCTTTTTTTTTTTTTTTTTAACATATACAACCGTATCCAATCTCGACTATGAGTTCACTATTGTAGTCAACTCCTTCCTATAAGATGTTTAATTCAGAAGTATTATATCTTTTTTTTTATAACAAATACAACCGTATCCAATCTCGACTATTAGTTCACTATTGTAGTCAACTCCTTCCTATAAGATGTTTAATTCAGAAGTATTATGGTTTTTTTTTTTTTAACAAATACAACCGTATCCAATCTCGACTACGAGTTCACTATTATAATCAATTCTTTCCTTTCAGATGTTTAATTCAGAAGTATTATGGCTTTTTGTTGTTGTTGAACATATACGACCGTACCCGATTTCGTCTTTCACGAGGTACAGTGAAGGTGAGATGTAGACAGTCTTACCTCTACCGAAGGTAGAAAAGATGCTTCAAAGAGGATCTCCGGCCACCTTGCAAAATGGCAGGAACTTCACTTTCAGCGTGAATCTCATATTAGAAGTCCATTCTCTTTATGGACGTCATTAATAAAAAAAAATTTATCTCTTGCATCATCACGAAATCTATATAGATATACATACATTACAACTAACAAATCACTATGAAGTATAAGAGAGTTAATAACCTATATATACTAGCACGGTACCCGCGCAATGCGGCGGCAGTGGCGGCGGCGGCAATGTGGTGGTGGCGGCGATCGTTGGTGATGGCGGCGACTGATGGTGATGGTGGCGGTGTCGATTGGTGTAGGTAATTGATGTAAAGGGGTTAGTGGAGATATGTTAGAAGATAAATGATTGATAATGTAATTTAATCATTAAGGGCAATTTAGAAAATTTTGCAATGAGTAACTTTCAACAAGGGGGATGTATTCTTTATAAGATAGTATAGATATCATAATAGAATAAATATAACCGAAACTCGCTTCATTTCCCAATTTTTAGTTCTCAGATTATTATTATTTTTTTGAAAACGCAAGAGTTTTGCCCAATCAAACACCAATGGAGAGCCCCAATACCCTGAAGATGATATGGGCATATAAATTGCCTAAAGCATTAACAGCCACTCTTATTAAAATTACGATTGAGAGAAATTTGCATAAAAAGGTAACGTACATAAGTGCATTAGGCACATTTATATTTGTTTTACGGCTTTACCACAAAAATTCAATGAATTTTTGAAATGTATGTATTTTTCAGGTAATTTTAAGTTAGCCGATTTCTGACATCAACATCGAGTAGCGGATCTAGGGTTTTAGAGGAGGGGGAAGTGGACCCCGCCATTTCGAGATAAAAGTTAACCCAAGTCGACCCATTCCTAAATCCTAATATCAATTAAGTGGCCGGTAGTGTCATTTCTAGTTCTGACAAAACTGTTGTTTTTGACAACATTGTTTTTATATTGTTATTATTAGATGATGATAATTTTAACAATAAAGACTAGAAAGACACTAAACTAAAAGAGAAATTTTTGCAAAATACTAACCAATTAACTAACCTATTCTCCCAATAAAAGCTTCAATGAAACCCAACACATGAAAATAGTCTAAACCTAAACCAAGTAAACCTAAACACACTTCAAATCCGACCAAGGCGCCAACAAACCACAAACTCTGAAAACAAAACAAATTACAACTCAAATTAACGAAGCAATTTGAGCGGTTTGGATGATCTTCCCGGAGAAAGCTTTTTTTTTATTCGTGAAGTGACTTTTCAAGTCCACGGTTATTTAACTCGAAAAAGTTCATCGTAATGATTTTTTTTCTTTTCTTTTCTTTGTTGCCTCCTGGACTCTGAAGGAAATTGGATTCATACTATATAAAGAGTAATGATATATTCTATTAAAATACCTTATAATAATCCTTCAAACAACAAGATTACTACATATGACAAAATCAAAAAATGGGTTGATGAAAGAGAATTAATCAATTACATGTGTTATAACTTATAAGGTTGTAACCCTAAGATGATTATTAAGAAGATATGTTAGGAGAATTTATCATTTTTCTTAAAAAATATACTGATATAGTGATATGTGATTATGTGAATGAGATAGGCATTAATTTTTTGTGTTTTTTTTTGTGTGAAACAGGCCCATCGCATAACTTTTTAATTAGATTTTTTGGGTCCATCAAAATAGAGTTTGTAATGAATTTTCCATGTTCAAAATGGCCAAATGGCCCAAATGGGTGACCCACGGAATAATTGGGCTCGTCTCCATCTACAGTCTAAATGATAATCGACCCGTCATAGTTAAGTGTCCAGGAACATGGACTTTGTACTAAAATTTGGTTTTGTTACAAGGAGATGTCTATTAGTCAGGTGTGTAATTTTTTTTTAGGGCGGATTGAACATCCCATAGGTAAGACCATAGTCACCTGATTCGCAGTTCGTTCCGGTTCGCGTTCACGATTCGGGATCGCAATTTGCAAGGTCCCACGAATCCGGTTCGGGAGGGGTAGACTCATTTCGGTTCGCTTCGGTTCGTTTCGGTTTGGTGAACCCGAATTTAAAAATACAATAATAGATTCAAATATTGAATACTCCAAAGTTCAAACATTTTCAATACTTCAAAAAACAAATTACAAGTCTTTAAACTTAGAAGTTTAAAACCAACTACATAAAATAAAACAAATACTTAAAAATTACTCAACATGAAGAGGTTTTTTCATAATTGGACATGCATTTAATGTATTTATTTTGATAATTGCAATATTTAATTACTAGTTAAACCAAAATCACTGAACCCGAACCCAATTCACCGAACCCAATTCACCATCCTCTACTAGTTCGGTGTTTTTTGTTTTCGATCCGCGAATCGGTTCGCGAATCGGATCGCGAATCAAGAACGAAATTCGCGGGGTGTTTAGCGAATCCTGTTTCTACGTATAAAACACTTCAGATCCCTTGAATGTGGTATTGTACTATTGTTATAGATGTAACTCAGGATCAACATATAATTTTTCATATCGATTGTGGAACCGATCGGTATGAATTTGATAATGGATTGGTTATGTATATAATTTTTAATGATCTACCAGTATATATGAAGCGAAAAAAGTATCATAAAAAACATTTTTGTTTATAATAGTTCACAGTTTAATATTAAATCTTATTTTTTGAGGAATCCTTAAATGAGTTAAGAGTTGAGATATAAAAAGATTTCTAATTCTAAATATGGAAGTATCAAAGAGGTAAGAAATAAGAACTCGAGAAAGATTGATTATAGAAAGACCTTTAAACTTAATTATAGAAATATAAATTGGAAAATAATATATCCTCTTAAAAAATCAGTCTAATAATCATTTTAACAACTTGATCATGACACTTGGTAAAATCAAATGATGAAATTATGAGAAAAATTAGTGTATTACACTTATCATGTAATCAAACTGTTAGAGATTTAGAGCATATCTAATGGTCAAGTTATTTGTTAAAAGCTTTTTTTTAAAAAATTTTTTGATAAAGTTATTGCTTCAATGTAAAAACTCAAAAAAAAGTTTTTTTAAATATTTTTTAATAACAAAACAAAAAAGAGAGAGTGTGTCAAATTATTTTAAAGACTTGAAGATATTCAACCTATTGATAAAAAGCTTTTCATTGTAATGAAAAAAAGCTTATGCAAAATTTTTTTTAAATAGTAAAAAACTTTATAAAAAAACTCCATTGGAGAAGTCCTTAAAAGGATTATTAGACTGATTTTTTTTATAAAAAAATATATCATTTTCCATATAAATTTTCATTTTAGGGGCAAGAAGTGTACTATAAATTTAGATATGGACCAAATAGCAAATGAAAGGGTATGAAAGTGACAAGCGACTTATAATCAGATGCAGAGGTCCGCATAATAATGCCAAGGTGTACTCATGCATACCCCCAGACCAGATAGGGACTTTTTTGGGGTTACTCGAATATTTTCCATTTTTTGGGGTTTCATAAATATATTTGTTTATTCACTGACAACAACGGCTAGGATTTGACCAAGTGGCCGGCCAATATTTTTGCCTTTTTGATTCTTCCATTAGACCAAAACAACAACAGTATTTTAAACACAATTTTAATTCTCAATTACACGTGATTAACATTAGTGCAATTTTAACATTTGTTATTATCCGTTCTTTAAATATACCACTAATTTTTAGTAAATAATAAGGTACCCAATGGTAAAGAGACCACTTCCAAAAAAACTTTCGGCTAAAAGTAAAAGCAACAAGTTAACATGTATCATGTATGATCGGTGACCATACCGATCAACAGAATATTACTTGGTTGATCCAATGGCGGTTCTCAGTTAGGGCCCGGGGGGGCCTCGGCCCCTTCGTTTTTTCGCTCAGTAATACTATTATATCTATATTTTGTTCGAGAAATTTTATATTTATTAAGCCGGTCTCTGCCAATTATTTTTCTTAAAATTTTTGGGTCCCCCATTTAAGTTAATAATACATTAACAATTACCTATTTTAATTTTTATAGCCCGTAACCCATTTAAAAGCCAAATATTTTATAATTGATTCATGTTTTTGTCCTTATTTTACATCGTTTTCACATTCCAAGATATCAACAAAATCATTTTTTTTTTCTCTATTTTTTAACACCAACATAACACCACAGCCACCACCAGTGAGTCACTCTATTACCACTGACCTTTGTCACTCCGGCCAGTGTCTCCGGCCAAACGCTATCCTCCGGATAGCCACCATCCTCCGGCTAGTCAAGCCGACCACCATACGGTTTCTTGTTTATCACTAGCAAATTAATTTAGTTTTTGCCTTAAATCCTTAAATCCATAAATTTTTTGTTATTATTTTAACTTCCTAGCAATTGACATAGTAATTAATTCAAGTTTTTGGCCTATTCTTTTGGTATTTTGACAAGTAATTTAGTTCTTTGCTTGTTTAATAGCTATATATATTTTTGGTGTAAGAACGGTAATTTGAATGAATGAAGGAAATTTGGATTTTGTGTTATTATTGTTTGACCCGAACTGAACCGGAGGACCAGAATATAATACCCGAAACATAGTGATAAGAAAAAAAATTATCGGCTGGAAAGTTCAAGATCCGCCACTGCCATGATGAATGTCCCCTGAAAGCTCAATCTTCAATCATACGACCTGGCTTCAGTCAAGTTGCAATCAAGCAGAGCGCCAGAGCCCAAAGCTCTGGTATAACCCATCACATACATCTCACTCTCTTGATGGGTCATATGTCATATATTGTTATGTACAATCTCATCTAGACCTTGGAGAAAATCGTTGGATTCCATTTAATGGTTTCTTCTACACTTCAGTCTGCCTTTAAATATAGAAAAGTTGCAATTTAAAAATGTTACTACAAGAACATAACAATTTCATAACCAAACTTGGTCTTTAAAATGAATGTGAACCACTGTGGTAGGAAAATGAATAAGAAAATAAACATAACCCAATGGAAATGAAAAATTGATCATGAATAATTATTGAATTCTCTGAATAATTAGGATTAGTTGTGCTTTAGTAGAAACATATTGCTACAATTGAGTTCTCAATTGAATCAATTAGGTTCAATTAGGTTTGTGTTATATATATATATATAACTAGTCATTAGACCCGTGTGAAAACACGGGTTATCTATAGGAAAATTGTTAAGAAATGTAAGATACATATTTTCCTTGATCTGTTTGCGTAAGCTGTTTCTTTTATCAATAGTCTCTGTATTTTCACCTTTCTTAAATAAAGATACATATTTTTCTATCTTGGGGAAAAACTGCATATTGAAAATCAGATCATCTTTATCATCTTTAGCCTCTAAAGTCTAAATATTGTTACAGTAGAAGAGAATATGTTTGTGTATATATTGCATGCACATACATATCGGTCTGTATTACTATTACAATTATATAATAAACTAAACAATGATAACCAGAACATGCTATCCAAGCTAGAATTGAACAAAACATTATACTGAATAGAGGTGGCAAATGGGAAGGTCGGGCGGATTGAGTAACAGCAGATGAATTCGTAATGAGGGTTGACTCAGAATGGGTTTACCCAAAACACTTTTATGTATAACTTCCTTAAGTTTAAATAGATAATGTACATGACTGAAAAACCTATAATATTTCTATAGCAATCAAAAACTTTGAATAATAATGATTTGTGGATGTTAACTTAACTAAACTGTTTGGTGACTTTTGACTGGTTCCCTTTTTAAGTAAAGCTGTTTTAGTTGCTCATTTGACCACGTTTGAGATAAAACATAACACAAAATAACCCATTCATAGGTAAACAGAGTGAAAATGCTAACTCTAATATTCATGAGTGCTATAAAAGGGAGAGTGTGTGGAACAGGATACAGCTTACCCTAACATACTCAAGATCTTCTTTTAACTTTGAAAGCTGCTCAGCAATCTCAGCTTCTTGAGCCTGACCAGATGACGTATGCTGTTGTTTCTCCAAGCGTCTTATATTGCGCTCTAACTTCCTTCTTTCTGATGAACAGAAGCATTAAATTTAAAAAACATAGATAACACACTCGCCACGCATGTAGAGCATGTGATGGATATGAATGCAGAAAAAGCGTATTCAAAAAAAATATATTACCAAAAAACTTTATCTTTCTGTAACGCAAGGATAATTTACGTTCCAAAGCTAGATTATCAAGAGTCCGCTGTTGACTCTTCAACCCTTCTAACTTCTTTTCAAGGGCTTCTTTGACCTCAGGCCTCGTGTCCTTCAATATATCACGATGAAGGATAGAATTGTATAAATACTCCACCGAATTCACAAGAACTAATCAATAATAAGCTCATATTCTGGCTTATCAACTTAAATACTAATCAATAAGCCCAGAAAACAAGCTAAGCTCAACACCCTCATATAACCAGATTTTTTTTTTAAAACGGTCGAATAGAACACGCCCCCACCAAGCAAAGGTAAGGGCCCACTCAAACCAGGGTAGTCGGTTACTCGGTTGTCTTAACCGAACCCAAGCACCCTCAGATAGCCAGAAGAACTAAAGCTGCTTTTGTTCTTTTATACAGTTAAGCATACAGTCAGACAGATAAAGTCATGGGCTTTCAACTTCTTTCACAAATTTATTGGCTTTTTTTTATAATAACAAAACAAAATTAAAGCAATAATATCTATAACAACTATATATATATATATATAAAATAAGTGTGTGTATGAATGAATACCTTACGGAGCAAACGGTCAGTAGAGCGAATCTGGCGTTTGAGAGAGATGAGTTTGGCTTTAGGTTTCTTATCAACGCCTAAAGATTTGTTACTGGCGGTGGTTTTGTTCGCCGGTTTTCGTCCGGCGACTCGCCGTTTATCGTAGCCACCGTGCGCCATTTCTGTTTCTAGGTCTTCCGTCGCATTGTACTGTATTTATCTATAGGTTAACATGTGCAGTTTTAGTCCCTCTATTTTGCATAACTGTCCCGGTGCGATTGAACTAATTTCGTCATAAGATATGATAGTTTATTTTAGCTGACATATTAACTCGCACGATGTGCGACGGTAAATGACTTCTTAAATTTTAAAATATTTATAAATTTAAGTTAGGACATCATACAAGAGGTGATGACGGACGGCTTTGCCGACAGTTGACTTCGATTTTGAATTGTCTATAACAATCGTATATATATTGTGTTTGTTATTTATTGGGAAAATATTTAAATAATTGAGACACATTGCATCTCATTTATAAAATAGTATAGATATAGATAAGTAGATTAAATACATAAATATAAATAAGATATATATGAAAATGTTGAAAATTTTGAATTTTAAGACACTTTGCATCTCATTTATAAAGTAGTATAGATAATAATTTTGAAAATGATAAAATGTCTTATTATAAGTCTACCAAAATAATATCTAACAATATTTATAAATTTAAGTTAGGACATCGTACAAGAGGTGACGGCGAACGGCTTTGCTGACAGTTGACTTCGATTTTGAATTGTCTAAAACAATCGTATATATATATATATATATTGTGTTTGTTATTTATTGGGAAAATATTTAAATAATTGAGACACATTGCATCTCATTTATAAATTAGTATAGATATAGATAAGTAGATTAAATACATAAATATAAATAAGATATATATGAAAATGTTGAAAATTTTGAATT